>CM050322.1:82562738-82612738 GCA_027475135.1 Bactrocera correcta | reverse complement strand
TACAAATAAACCGATGTATACGGTACAAGGCCGACCGGAATTTTGAAAATCTTGAATTAGGTATATGGGAAATAGGTGTACTATTGACCCAGTTTTATCTATCAATTGTATTACTTCATATTATACAGATAACAGTTATAATGGGGCTAGGTCCCCGATTTTATCCATTTTAGACTCATAGATGCAGTGTTATTTAAAACACATACACAGTCAATTTATTTAAGATTGATTCAATCCGGCGTGGACAATGAGACATATGATAATCAGGAAAGACTTCTCTACTAATTACTATATTATTGGGTAATCGAAAAAGTCGTTTCGTATTTCTAATCAAACTTCTACTTTTTTTATATTTATAATCAACTTTGATTCACCACAACTTCCCAGCCAAGCTCTCCCTGTTTTTGCCGAGTCACCTTGGACCACATTATTGCACATAATTGTCAATTTTAGTCCACTTTTCGTCTGCTTCAGAAATATTTAGATTTCAGCAAAAAGTCGCAGATGTTAATTCGGTCCACTAAATTTTTCACAGACAATTAATGTAATATCCAAACATCGAGCTTCGTTTTGTAGCTATTTTTTTTTAAATAGTTCAAAACTGTTTGATGATGAATGTTAAAAATTTCGAAATATAGAGAATTTCTTCATTATTTACACTCATTTTTGAACAGCTGTAACTTTTTTCAACTTTTTTCGAATTTTTTAGTTAAATGAAGCTTAAAATCTCACTTTTTCAATACTATATGGTATGGAACAATGTCATTGGTAGCACTGGAGATATACGACTGCAACGACATCTATTGAAAAAATACGAAAAGACTTTTTCGACTACCCAATATATCCTACACATTGAAAGCTTGAACAGTTACAGTCCAATTTCGCCAATATTTATACCTGAAATGACATACCTTAAAGACAATACTGGTACAAATTTGTATCCCGATAGAATAATTGGTATTTGATATGTACAATGAAAAGTGAAAAAATCAGATGGAATTGAAAGCTGCGAGAAGTAGGCTTGATTGCAGATTTCTCACTCAATACCATACATTTTTTGCCACTCATGATTCAAATCAGTCCAGCAGAAAATTGTTGTTGTTTGCTGTACTTATAGATTTCCCCATAGACTTACTCGTAGATTTACTTATAGTTTAAAGTTTCATATCAATTCAAACAATCCTGGCAACGCTATGAACTGTTATGATACGATTGGAACCGAAGCCAGCCATACGTTTACGCGATCGTGATTGCCGAAGAACAAATTGTTCGTGTTGCATCAGGTCAGTTGACGCTGGCAGATACACGAATTGAATAACAATGTTGTCTATGCTGAACTAAATTGATTTGATTGTGTTTTTGGCACGACTGTTTGTTCTGATTTTATCATACTCGTTGCAGCTCTCTGGTCCGGAGATATATGGTTTCACCAAAATTGGGACGGTGCTTCACTAAACTTTTATATCTGCTTTTATAAAGCCCCCTTGTTTCGTGGGCGAAACATTTTATATCTCTGAATTAGTCGCAGTTTTAGTAATTTTTAACAAAGCCTTTAGATGTTGAGTGGGCGTGGTTGTCATGTGATTTCACTTGTTTTCCCGTTATCGCAAAACATGTCGAAATGAGTTGTTCTGTGCAAATTTCAGTGATATGGCTTGAATCTTTTGGGAGATGTACCATATGCTATATAGCACTTGATGGGCTCAAAAATCGATTTCGTTTATGTTTTTCATAAATTGCATTCTGTACATGTGTAGCATACGGTAGTAAAATAATTTTTGCTTTATTTTTTTAATTCAAAGTCGTTTAGAGCTTCAAATTTATAGGGACATTCAGCATATATAAGCTTAAAGATTCCCACATTTCGATTTTTTATATTAATAAAACAAAACACAAATTCACAAATTTTTTTCAAATGTCTGCCGAAATTCCAATTTTTTTGTTCATTTTGACTTACAGAATAAAAAGCCCTTAATTTTTTTAAGTTGGATAAGCCTCCGGATTCGTGAAAGAAGTTCAAGCCCATTTTTTTAAGGCGGGGGTGTTAAGAACGTTGTAACTCATTTTTTATACAATATTTTTAGCCAGCACCGTCGAACTCTATATAAAAAATATTAGTAAAAATTTTACCAATGTACTAGTCTTAGAAATCTTAAAAAATTCCGGACAGCACATGGTATGACCCTATAAACTTATAGGGTGTCGGAGCCATGCCAACTTTTTACAAAATTTCAAGTCACAAGTACTCTTCGTTGTTGCGATTTCAACTCGTCTTGTTTTAGATAATACAAACATCCGTTAGGTGAACAAAACAATTATATTCTATAGCAGCATGTTGCAAGTGTATAAAAATATTGGCTATTTAAAATGTGTCGTTCTGCGACAGCTGGCAATCGTATTATTATAAATCCACATATTTATGCACATGCATATTTACACATGTTCGTGTATATGTCCTTACGTGTGTCGCATACAAAATGGGAGTCTTGGCAGATCTGAAGTGTAATAAGATTTAAAATGCGTATTAAAGCGTAAATGTACATGCGTTTGGACTCAGAAAGCAATGGGTAAAAGCTTTTGTTTTATTTAAAAGCTAAGCTCATCTCCTTACATAATTCCTTATTTTTCTTTTTTTGACTTAAAGGAAAAATACGAGTTCGTTAATGCCATTACAGTTAGGCTCTTTTCTTTTTGTATAAATTTTTCACATCAGGAAAAAATGGATAGCATATATTATTCAACCATTTCGAATAAACGCCCTTTTCCTACATATGTAAGTCAACAGATACATACGTCTATATTAAAATATTTGTGTGTACAATATATAAATAACACTGGCCTACTTATTTTGGTGCCTAAGATTCTATACCTGATTTTAGGTATATTTTGTGAGCTAATACGAAAATATCGGTCACATTTTTCATATCAGTTCTCGTTCCCGCTTTATTTTGATTGCCAATTTCAATACCAAAGTAAGCAGAATACAAGCGAATTACAATGCCATTAATCGGTTTCCGTTGATTTTTCATTATATACTCGCCGCATATATAACCAAACTTATCAGGATCATTTTATAACTACTCGACTTACATACTTTCCATAATAAATTCTCATAAAAGTTGTTAAAAAAGATTTGGAAAAAGACTTAGTGACATCTAGAGCAAAACAGTTAAAAAAAGACTTTATTAAACCGATACTGTCAGATACACAGAAGCTTCAAACAAATAAAACCTTTTTTACGCCACTGTAAGCGGGAATTAAATTAAAAAAAAAATACCCCCGACATGTGTATACTTGTAAGTTTACGTACATATATGTATCCATAACGGGTGGGTCATATAAAATTTTAAATTCGAAGATAGGGCGTAAAAAAATTGAGTTTAGCGTTTGCTGTATGGCACGTAGCGCCGTCCTGCTGGAACCAAATGTTGTCAAAGTCTACCTCTTTAATTTGCTTGAAGAAAAATTCGGTTAACATTGCGCGATATCGCTCATTGATGGTTACGTCGGTCGGCCGATGATTCCACCAGACCAAAATCCGCACCATACAGTGATTCGTGCTAAGTACATTGGCTTCTCGACGATTACGTGCGGGTTTTCTGTGCCCCAAAGATGATTTTTCGGTAAAATTGGCCATTCTCGGTCAAACGAACTTTGGAAAAAAATTTTCAAAATTTACCAGTTTTCTTCTAGTGAATAGCGACCCATTTCATAAATTTTAGACTTTTTACTGAATATCTGTCACTTTCCGAATGGTATTTGACGTTTCCAATGTCGAAATATAGCTAATTCAAATTTAAAACGTTAGATGACCCACCCTATGTATGTAATATGATAATTAGTATTTGTGCTCGCACATTTTCTGTACAAGGCAATGAAATTTCGTTTTTAATGTACATTCAACGCCAATACTTTGACAAAGGTGTTAAGTTTTTAATTGAATCGCAATACATTGCATGGCGAAAATAGGAATATGCTTTATAGTAATTTTAAATAATGGTACATTATGAGCATCATAAAATGAGGACAATGCATATAGTATGTACCATATGTACAATGGAGCGCATATTATACTCTTAACAGGGTGCCAAGAAGTTTGTAATGCCCCGAAACGAGTTGAGTCGGTATAGTAATGTTCGTATATACAAAAAATCCTCGGTTTTTAAGATACCGATCTGAAATTCCCCTCCTAAGAAGCTGCTTGAAAAACGATATCGCACATATAGTGGTCATACAAACTGACCGATAAAGATCTAAATTTTTGTGTGCAAATTTTTATTTTACAAGATATCTTCATTCCTTTGGCATAGTTTATTGTCTAAGGCAAAGTTGCAAACTCCGAACATGTTGGTTAGATCGGATTACTAAAGAATATAAATAGAACTATTAAAAATTAACAAATATGGAAGTATTAAGTTTGAACGTGTATGATGGAATTAAGGTTACTCCACTAGTATTTCAATAGTAGCTCCGATACCAATTAAAATGAAAGTCGTCGTTGTTGAAGATACAGCCAACGTAATCAACCAACTTCACACAGTTGTAACATTTTGGAAAAAAACGTAGTTTTTTTGTTTTTTTTAAATACAACAAAGCGAAAAACATCAATATAAGGAAAAAATTTAAAAGGTCATAAAAAAAACTGACAACTGGTACCATCACCCTGACTTGGAATTTCTCACCCCCCAGACAATAATCCCAAAAATTTCCAAAATTTAAAAGGTCATAAAAAAAACTGACACATACGAACGCCAAACCCTTTGAGGGTTTTACTATACTGACCTAGTACCATCACCCTGACTTGGAATTTCTCACCCCCCAGATTAGCTGCTGTACTGTGCAGTCAAAACTTTGAAGTTGTAGATAATTTCGTCTATCTTGGAACAGGCATCAACACCACCAACAATTTCAGCCTGGAAGTCCAACGCAAAATAACTTCTGCCAACAGGTGCTACTTCGGACTGAGTAGACAACTGAGAAGTACAGTCCTCTCTCGACGAACAAAAACAAAACTCCATAAGACACTCATTATTCCCGTCCTGCTATATGGTGCAGGCGCATTTACGTGTGATAAGTCGACGTTACGAGTTTTCGAAAGAAAGTTTCTGCGAAGCCACGGCGAATATCTCATTCGATGGAACGATGAGCTGTATGACATATACAACGACATTTTCATAGTTCAGCGAAGTAAAAGACAGCGGCTACGGTGGCTAGGTCATTGCTATAGACGAAAAGACTCCAGCTCTGAAAGTATTCGACGCAGTACCCGCTGGGAGAAGCAAAGAAAGAGGGGACCTCCACTCCGTTGGAAAGACCAGGTGGAGAAGGACCTGGCTTCGCTTGGTATCTCCAATTGGCGGCACGGCGTAAGCGGTGTCTACGCCAGTAAAGAAGAAAATGAATCAGAGGTGACGAGCCGCGAATCTTTGAGTATGATCCCGAGACAAAGAGACAACAAGCCAGAGAGACGATATTCCGGAGAACGCCTCCAATGCTTGGAAATCTCGCTGGCAGCGCTATTTTGAAAGTTTTTTAAGAATTATTACGATTGGTTTTATTTTATTCTACTCAGTCCTATTACTTTTCGGAAAACCCTATACATATGCATATATCTATATATGTGCACGTTGTACGCATATTTGTAGGCTGCAGGCTGCAGGCTGAAAAACTTAACACGTCTACCAAATTGAAAGTGAGCTTCAACAATTTTGATCAGCGTTGAGAGAAGTTATATCTGCACGAAGTAGTGCGTACTGTTTGTGTACAGATATTAAATTCGATAAATGAGCATCAGCGTGGGGCAGACGAAATTCAAATATGAGTGTATACATGTATACATATACATACATCTGAAAAAAATGCAAATTCTTTAAAAGAGCAATTAAGTGTTATTGCAGAGCTTGAGCATTTTGATTGAGAGCGCTTGTTTGTGAAACATACATACATATGTATTTTAATGAAATCACTATGAAAAAGTGAAAAATTAAATTCGTCAACATTAATGACACGAACAGACAGTAGAAGTAATATACACCAACAAATTTTAATGTTAATACATCATATACTCGTATATCTGCATGTATACATATATTCACACATATGTACATTTTCTCGCGAAAGGAATGTCTGACGCAAAATCAGACTGACATAAGGGGAGCATAGTTAACAATTTACAGTGAATGGTATGTACGGAATGCATGGAAATCTAACAACAAACGAGAATAACGAAAATCATTGCTGCCTTAGCAAAAAGAGGGAAATTGCTCTTAAACTCTCGCGGCATGTTGCAACATAGTATTATAATTTTGTTCACCAAATGGCTTTTTGTTACAGGTTATAAAGTTATATGTATTTCCATATGTACATAAATGAAGATATAAATTCCGGCTGACTGTGTGTCTGTCCTCCAAGATATCTCGGTGAAGCCGTGTACCCTTTCTTGGCAACCTGGATGGCCGGAAGCGGACTTCGCCAGGTTCGCAATAAGCTCTTATTAGAAAAACAGTAAAGTGCTATATGGTCAAACTTAAGTTACAATACTGCAATTCGGTACAGGACATTTGGGCCTTAATATATATAATGTAGGTAACTCATAATCGACGCAAACTGTATCAATTAAACTCACTGGGAACAAACCCTTCCCCATAATTGAAAAAACTACTAAAAGTGTGTTAAATAAACGCTAATTAATTTGCAGTAATGTCAATCAAAGTTGGTGCATTACATTACTCATCACAATATTGAGTACACATGGCTAAGTGAGTGGTAAAGTTATCAGCATAAAACTTTACCCAACTAAATGTCAGACCGTCCGTTCGCGGTTAGATATCTTATTGATCTTTGGCACTCTGGAGAGGTTGGTATTGTAGATGGGCGAAATGTTTCCCTTGCCACAAAATGCCGTTAATCGAAACCCTCTAAGATATTATAACTAATTCGCAAATTAACATACAGAATTGTAATTTGGTAGAAAATATGGGCTCGGCCTCGTCCTCTAATAAATTTAATGGACATAAGACATACATATACTCTCCTACAAGCACTTTAAGCCACTTGTACATTAACCAGATTCGCTCAGTGCAAATCTTTTCGGCATCTGCTCATTCAATATGAACATAATTGTTACCCAATTGTCATTCATTTCCTCCCCCTCTCCAAGTCAACTATGGTTCGTTGTTTACGAATGATCAATGGTGAAGTTTGAACTCTGGTTGATGTTTTAGAAAGGTAGTTCAAGCACTATTCTTCTCTTTATTCTGACAATTTTAAGGGATATATACATATATGTATTCATGCACTTATAATAACCGTTCTCATGTTTTTTTTTTTTCAGAAATACAATGTGTATAAAGTTTTATTTTTCAACTGAAGTGTTACAAAATTTAGACATTTGATAGCTTAAGGTTAAACTGAACTCATGAACAGCACTTTACTGAAAATTTCAATTGCTCACAAGTTTACATGTATGTACATTTAAGTACAGATAAACTTTTTAACTCTTTTCCTTGTGAACTGAAAGCTTCAAACTTTTGCTAGCAGTAGCTTCAGGGCAAATTGCTTCACTTGGCTTCAACGTAGATACCGTTATTGCCCCAGTAACTGTTTGAATTTGATCTGATGGTCTTTTGAATGCTGTGTTGCTAATATAATTTAAAAGTATATAACTATATACATATATGTCAATAAAAGCGTACCACCCCTTTTGTAGAATATTTTGCTTCATATAAAAATTTTGAAAATCATTTTTACTAGACCAAGTGGGTGATGGGAGTTGAACAGTGTTCCGTTGTAATCGTATTTTGGTTTTGAGTTTGAAAAGTTGTGCCAAAAATCAGAAGAAATTAACGCGTGATCAAAATGATTGGAAACTGGTTATGGTGTCTGACGAAAGAAAACTTACTTTTCTCAGCCTAACGTGCACTGTTCAGGTAATAAGAGGTTCCATGATAATTTTTTAGTAAGAAACATTAAAATTCCTTAAAAAGAAAAAGTGATTTGATGCTGCTTTTTAATACCATATTTTGGGACCTCTACATTTTGTTGATGGAATAATGAATGCACAAAAATATACGGTAATGGACACACATTTTTAGGTAACCACAATTGGGGAGCATTGTAATTATGCGGATGGCCTAATCTTCAAGGATGACTCAGCGCTATGCTATCGTACAAAATGGTTAAGTTTAGTTTGGAAACAAATCTTGCATACAACATTTATACAATATGTTGTATATGATCTTATTCAGCTCGAATTTTTATTTTTATTTGGATAATATATTTTTTGATCTAAGGATTCAACGCTTGGATTGGCCTGAAAACTCGTCCTATTTTTAAAACCCCATTGAACCCTTACGGCACAGAGTGAAGTTGCTAAGCAGAAAACAACAAATGCAAGTCAATTTATAAAGATTTAAGAATCGGTATACAATCCATAATATAATGGTATAATCCAGTTATAAGGAAGTCAACTTGAGGGCCTATTAAATCATATGCCAACAAGAATTAAGGCAGTTATTGAAGCTAAAGGAGGAACTACTCGATATTAGCAAAGCCTATTTTTCAAACGTTAGTGAGAAAAATTATTTACTTGTTTTAAATTTACCTCACGTCGTTTTCTGGTTATGAATACCATGGAATATAAATTTTGTTAAATTTGTTTAATTAGTTAACTATTTTTTATAAAAACCATTTTTAAGAAACATTTTTGTGTATAACTAAGTTAGTCTATTTGATTAGTGATTTTATTTGAATTATATTTGGTGGTGCCTTTTTACTGAGCGGAAATCTTGTAGTATATGTATATTTATACATATATGTATGATGTTCAGATAATACGTATGTAAAAATTAAATGAGAAATATACTACCTACATAAATAGTACATACTCGTAGATACATACATATGTCTATACTAAATATTTTTTTTCTTCAAATTGAAATTCCATTGCTTTATTATATCATTATTATTATAACTCAACAATTGCCCTGCTCCCGCTCAAACGAGGCGAGGGGCGCATCCGCATGCGTGCGAAATCAGCCACGTCTTGACAAGAGAGTTTTTAAGCGTCGAGGTCTAAAACTGCTCAGCTACAGAAACAAAAATTTCAACAGCTAAGATTTTAAATATCCCAGCGGGATATGGTAGACATTGGTAAGCGGCATGGTAAACGATGCAGCATGATTGTATCGCTTACTCCGGCCGATGAAAATTAACACGGCGATGTTCTACGAAACGTAACAGATCACCCCTTTCGTTTACCATAGGGACGAAGAATTCTTCGATGCCAAAGTTAACGAAGAATTCTTCGATGCCAAGGTCAATAGTAGAATATAAAAAATTGCATATTAATTTTGCTTTATTTATGAAAATACATTTATGAATTTCGTTATGAAAATAAGTATTTATGTATAAAAAAGAATGGTTTTCTTTTAGTTTTGTGGCTGAGTCCCTTTTCGTTTTTTTTCAAGCAACGAGACTTAAAGAAAGGGCCTTTGGCTAGTCTGATGCTCTTTTGAGTTTGGTGAACACATCCGATTCGGTGAAGCCTTCTACTTTTACACAGTCCACAAAAAAAGTTGAAACCGTATGAAATTACAAATTTCCATCAATAATAAAAACACGAAAAACTTACCACATAGTAACGCATTAAAGTGCCTCAATTTCTTCATTTTTAATTGGTCTTCTTATATGCCTTTTCTAGAATATTCATATTATTTTTTTATTCAAAGTTTAAACCAAAATTAAACAAATTTTTTAATTAAAATAGCAGCTCACCTAAACACAACCAATTTTCTGCAAATTTTCTTCAAATGCTTGACGATTTGAGGAAATAATGAAAATATTTACTTAGAAATTTTAATTCATCAACTTGTATTTATTGTATTGTAACATTTTTAATGTATTTACTTGATTGTAAATATGAACGCAGTAGAATTTAGTTTACTTTTATGCATTACCTAGTATCGAAGAATTCTACATAGAATTTTCTGCAGAGCATTTTTTAAAGAAAAATGTAAGCGGCGAACCATTATCCCGCTGGGATGTTATAAAAAATTGTTACGATTTTATTTATTGAGAGAAACCAGTATTGTCTTTTCAATTTCAAAAAGTGAATCACATTTGATTTAATGATTGGATTTGCAAGATTTTAACTTTAAACTTTATGCAGACGACGCATATAGTAAAGTATTTCAGAAGAGATATAGTTAATAAAAATCAAGAACAGAATCGGATCCAGATGACTACCTTGTAAGCTTGCTTCCTTAATTATATATTGAACAGATTATATTAAGTTTATTACGAACTTTGTAACACTTAAAAATAAAAATCAAAGACCCTATAAGCTGTCATACAAACTGATCGAGTCCTTGTACTAAAAACTTTTAATTTGACAAGATATCTTCACGAAATTTGGCTTAGATTATTATACAAGACATCGCTACAATCTCCAAACATATTGATCAGATCACACATCTATACCATATAGCTGCCATTTAAACCGATCGATTTAAACCAATCAGAACATCTATTTATATATTCTTCATTCTTTTATGACGCGTGTCTATAATAATTTACACTAATCTACAGTTGTGCAAAAAAACACAGTCAAGGAATGTACATATATATTTATCATAAAACTTATGACTGTGCATATGTACGTTAACCGAAATTTGTTATATTAAAATTTTTAGATAGCCTTAAACAGGACTTTGAATCTAGCGCCCCCTGGCGTTAGAACCTGCTCGATTGTCCAGTTAGAATTTCATTGTTTGGAAGTGAAGTTATTGCGTTTTAATTGTTTGTGTTATTCGCGCGAAACAAAGAGCCTCATTAAGGGGCTATACCAGTGTGACGCATAAAAAATTAGGCGATTTTCGTGGTTTTTTTTAATGAGAAAGTATGTAATAGAATATTTCGAACTTCTTTGAACGTAATAAAGTATATTTTCAGCTATTTTTACAATTGTTTTTTTTTTGCAAAAATGTTGAAAAATAACGGAGTTATAGGCTGTCTTCGGAGGGGCCAAAAAAAAAGTATCCCAACTGCTGGCATGATTCCGGCCAAATGAGTAGCTGAAAAAAAATTTAAAAATCTATTAAACTTAAAGATATTTCCTGTACAATAAACTACAATCTTTGAAAAATATCAGAAATTAACAAAATGGCGTAATTTTGAAAAAAAAAAACGTTTTTTAAGCAAAAAATTGTCGTTTTTTTAATGCCAAAAATCAACTTTCAGCCAATCAAAAAGATTTTAGTTCATTGTATGGCAAATGTATGCAAAAATACTCAGTTTTAATTTGAAGTTGATCGGTAAATTTTTCGTTTAGGTATGATGTCAGCAATTTTGAAAAATTTCGTTTCGAGAAAAACGCGTTTAAAGTTATACACGTTTGCACTTCCGAGCGGTCGCTCATTAGAACGCTGCCATCCCAAAACTATTCAAAATGCGACCTACCCGATTTCAGAGAATATTTGTGGAAATATAAGCTATCGCAAAAGCAAATAAAATTTTTTCTTTTGAAAGTGTCAGACTTTTGTTTTAAAACTTGTGTTTAATAAACTTAGACTTTGTTTTATTGCTATATTTTGGTAATTCATCGCTAAACCATATAATTTCAAAGAAAACTTGTCCATTTAGTTTCATTAAAATGTCACAAATTTTGACCAATCTGCCAATCTGAAAAATCAAAATCATTTTATAGAGTATATCGGGGACAGAGAGGCTGTATTAATTTTGACATTGCTCTGATATACACAAGTACATATTTCAAAGCATTATGCCAACGAATTTTCCAGCCATCATAGCACTTGGAAAAATCCTCAGAGTATTTTTTGATTCAGCTTTTATATCTTCAATTGAGTCAAAATGGTGTCTTCGGAGTCGTCATGTGAATTTGCTGAATCCAAACATAGTAAAAATCGAAGAATTCACTTTTAGTGCCTCACAAAACGACGCGTACATCAAATACTAATGAATATTTTGACTTGAAATTTAGCATAGATGTCTTTATCAGTACTACTAACTTACGGAAAAAAATTTACCTATTCGAAAAACACGCGAAGTATAAAGTAAAAATTCACCTTTTAATGTGATGACAGAAGTATAAAGATTATACAACTTTTACTCCATCAGTTTGATGACAGAAAGTCACTAAGATTTCAACTCGTCTTATCATCCTGATCATTTGTATAGATTTTAGTTTATTTGATACAAACAACTATTTAATAGGTAACAAAATTATTGAGTATACTCTGTAGCAACATGTTGCAAGAATAGAAGTATTTATAGTATATTGATACCATTTCGAATTGCAGTTATCAGTGCATATGGATTCATATTTCGGATTTTCTTCCATTTACAGGGCTGTGAAATTTACATCTAAATTATTTGGTCGGGCTTTGTCAAAACGTATTAAGGCGACTGTTTTGTATGCAACCGAAACTGGAAAGTCCGAGCAATATGCAAAGCAGTTATGTGAATTATTGGGACACGCATTCAATGCACAGGTGAGTGATAAGTGAGATTATAAAGTGAGAGGTAGAATATGTATTGTGGATAATTTTACTATAAAACAGTAAAAATTACAAATAATTTAACATAGCTTTTTATATATTTTTATTTTTTATAGATGTTATTGCTTTAAAAAAATTATTCGTTAAGTAAAATAAAAATTTAACTCAACTCATATTGTATGGAATATACTTCCCGCAAATATATGCAACGTAGAGTGCATTAAACCACCATTAAACTCAGCATGTTCAGAATAACTTTAATGAGTATGAGAAGTTGCGCTGAGTTATTTTTGTGAGCCCTTCCTTTTTCTTGGTCTTAACAATATACTCGTATTTAGGCATAATACGTATTGGCGACAACATTTGATACGTGCATACATATAAACATAGTACGTATTACGAAAAATAATTCGATAGTTAACGTCATGCATTAAAATAAATTGATACTATCCCATATGGTCTTTTTTTGGTATTTTAGTCAAAGTATTTAAATCAGTATTCGAATTCAATTAGTCACAACGAAAAAATTAAGCAAATTCGAAAACCGAAATGTTATGTGGCTCACATTTGGACTTATAATATCGGTCTATAAAACTATGTTTTATTAAAGCTAAGTTCTTCTGAAAGCTATTTAATTATGGCAGATTTATATGTTGAAATATGACGTTAAACAACACCGAAAGCTCCTTAAGGATCGGGAAGGACCTCTCCGCGCCGTTCGATACCAAACGAGATTTTAGACAAGGTGACTCCCTATTGCGCGGCTTCTTCAATCTGCCACTGGTGAAAATAATTCAAATCAATGCGTTGATCAGCGCCGTGCATTTTCAGTATCAATTAGCAGTGTGGAATGGACACACTAAGCACCTTGGTCGGGTTCGAGGCCGATCTAAAACCTCTGCCGTGCTTTGGGTCCGGCACTCGGTTGCAATGCAACTCCACATTCAACTGACAAAGTCAGTTCTTCACGCTTTTGGGGTTTTTAACTACAACCACCACGATACTCCCCGATGGCATGAGCAAGTTGGAGTAAAGGGCTTCTGCTCCCCGTGGTACCAGAATTAAGTCTTCGGTTCAGATCTTGTAGCCGAAGCTACTACCAGTTGAGCTTCCATACAGCTCTGGACTGGTGGCCAGGGGTTGGACCCCATGCATGCATCACATACACACACCACTCATACAAAATCTAACCCAAATTCCTGTCTAACCGCCTTCGCCGCTTAAACAATTCACTCGCAAACGACCCTAACTGCTCGGTATTCCGACTAGTGGAGATCACACCACTAACATCTAATCGTCCATCAGTCCAACTAATTCCCATACCAACCAGACCCCCAATGTCCGATTTCTACTCACGCCCCACAAAAACACCCCGACCCATCCGATAGTTGCCTTTGATGCAAAAATGCCCCGTAAGCAGAAAACCCAGACACAGACAAAATCTGAAGTCTGGGTTATTCTCAACGAAGCCAGCGTCCCGAATGTACTCGTACGTCACTCGCCCGTTAGGACTATTGTCCCAACGTTCTTGCCACCTACACCTAACCCTATCATCTAGAAGCCTCTTGCTCCCTAAATATCCCTCCCTCTCCACATAATCGTCGGAAATCCAGTCATTCCGCAGCAATGCGTCACTGTTGACAGTCATAACTTTGAAGTTGCAGATAATTCTATTTAGGAACCAATATAAACACCACCAACGATGTCAGCCTGGAAATCCAATGCAGGATAACTCTTGCCAGCCAACAGGTGCTACTCCGGACTGAGTAGAAAATTGAGAAATAAAGTCCTCTCTCAAAGAACAAAAACCAAACTCTATAAGTCACTCCTTATTCCCGTCCTGCTATATGATGCAGAGGCTTGAACGATGACAACGTGTGATGAGTCAACGTTGCGAGTTTTCGACAGAAAGGTTCTGCGAAGGAATTATCGTCACTTGCGCGTTGGCCGCGGCGAATATCGCATTTGATTGAATGATGCATTGACAAAGTTCAGCGAATTAAAAGACAGCGGCTACGCTGGCTAGGTCATGTTGTCCGAATGGACGAAAATACTCCAGCTCTGAAAGTATTCGACGCAGTACTTGCTGGGAGAAGCAGAGGAAGAGAAAGACCTGTTGGAAGGACCAAGTGGAGAAGGACCTGACTTCGCTTGGAATATCCAATTGGCCCCACGTAGTGAAAAGAAGAAATGAATGGCGCGCCGTTGTTAACTCGGCTATAATCGCATAAACGGTGTCTACGCCAATAAAGAAGAAGAAGAATGTGTCTTGTAATCAACCATTGAATTTTGTTTTAAATATTTTAATAAAAGGAAATATAAGAAATTCGAAAATTTTAAATCCTTGCAAGACTTTGATAACCATTATTAATTTGACTCCATATACATATGTAATCACCGTATCACATGTAATTCTTGTCCTTTATTTCAGATTTATTGCATGTCAGATTACGACATTTCTTCCATAGAGCATGAGGCTTTACTGATTGTAGTGGCATCTACGTTCGGTAATGGTGATCCGCCAGAAAACGGAGAGGTGAGTGAATGCTTACAAAAAGAAAACCAAATAAATAACATGGAAAGAGAGTGAACGCAAATCAAATATTCGTATTCGTTTAGAAAATAGTTTAGTTTGTATATAGGAATTTTAATTTACATATATTAATGAATATAATATACTATGTACTTACTCCTCAATTTAAGCGTACTGTTGGTTAAATCGCCGTAAGTTACTCTTGCATGATCGCATAACAATAACAAAACAAAAAACTAATAATTCAACAACCAAATTAAAATATTTTACATTTTTGTATCGAAATTTCATATCTGATGACATAAATAATTAACATTGCTTATGCAAGAGTGCCGCAGGGCGTATACGCAATCACGAAAACCTGTGCATTGTGGCTAATGAGCCTTCAAAGAGTGCTAACAACAACAACACACTTTCATTTATTCCATGAGTCTATACCTACACATGGCTGTGTGTTGTTTCATTACGTGTTCGTTCTTAGAACCTACTATTCTTTTATTTGCAATTTTCTTTTGGTTTGATGCTTTTGTTTTAATTTCATGATTGCAGCTGTTCTCTCAGGAATTGTATGCGATGCGGGTGCAGGAAGGCAGTGGCAATGGACACGACTCCAGGTGAGTTCCTTTTGAGAAATAATGCATAGTAAAATTAAATTGCGAGACTTATGAACGGAATTTTAGTTGTATTGAAATTGAAAACCATGTGTATTTAACGCATTTAACTAAGAAATGTTACTCTCCGGATAATTTCATTTTATGATTGCTGTATTATTGATTTTTTCCCTATACCTTTTTAATATTTCATTACTTTGTATGCGTTGTAGTAGTGGTGTGCTAAAGGTAGATATTAGGATACATAAATTTGGGCGAAATTTCGAATTGCTTACTTAGCTCTACTTGCTCTGCAAGCTCAATTTTTTTGTTTTCGCCCTTTTTATTTCTTTCGATATTCAGTAAATAATAAATGGTTGCGCTATAAAAATGAAAGATTATGTAGCTTTATTGTTTTCAATAGTTACCTGTCGAGAATTCCAATTATGCAACAGGAAGGCCGTACAAAATGAAAATTATACAAATATTTACAATAAGTAGTGTAAGTATTGTGCAAACAAATACGAATATATAGTATTTAACAAGTGTAGAGCTTTTGTTGGAATTATACCAACTGAACATGTTGATAAACTAATTCAAAATGTAATTTTGGTCAGCATTTAATATCTTTATGAGAAAACAACAAAAAAACGGTACATATTAAATAACAGCATTTCTTCCAGTAGTTGAAAAATTATTTAAATGTTTGTTCTCCAATATAACCATTACAAGTGAACGTATACATGTACTTATGTATGCACTTTAAAATAATGTTTACCAACTTTTGAATTCTCTTCGTACTCGAATTTGTCGAATACCTGCCACTTACATACTATGTAAGAGCGTTCTTTCGAAGTATTCACACATTTCTGTCTGTTTTGCTTACATGAGAGGTATTAATTATACGCTTACAAACGAACACTTAAACTGCTAGGCAATTTTTGGACGGAGAAATACCTGCCCCCCAATTCGCACAAATATGACTCCGAAATGTAAAAACACCCATTTATGTATATCACATTCTCACAGTATTAGTGCCGCAAAATGTTTACAATAGTGGGCTTGTGTTATTGAACTAAAAACTTACTATATATTTATATAGACAAGCAGTTTTTGTATACACTATTGTTCCTTTTTGCTAAAAAAAAAACTGTGACGATGAAATCAACTTTACACAATAAATATTATACAACTCATGTACAAATATACATTATTGTTACAATATTATGATAAAGCTTTATGCTATGTAAATAAAATTTCAAATATTATTTCAGTCATTCATCAAAAAGCACAAATTCGAAGTCCAATATACTTGTTGCTTTGTGTATTTTTCATTGGTTTGTGACATGGAAAAGCAGCCGATTGTAAGCTCACACGGTAAATTTTAATTTTGTAAACATTCAGGATGCAATGATATTTGCTACATGTTGCTCCCAGGTATCTCGATTGACCTCTTCTTACAATTGTCCGAATGATTTTTTTCGATAATTTGATGTTTTTAATCGCAACAGCTTATTTTCGGAGTCCCTTGGGTTCTTCAGGATCTTCTGTACTCTTGGCGGTAAACTTAATAATTATTACTTGTCTGAAAAAATCTAAGTCTAGTGAAAACACCCATTTCTTTTAAGTGGATATGTGGCTACAAAATTTTGATATCTTTCCATAGAACATTATTTACCGAATACAATCTTTCTACATAAATGGACACGGACAAAATACAAGTATATAAGATTCGAGCCAAACGGAGGGTTTTCAATTTTTTATTACAATACCACGATCAAAGTTAGAATCAGTTATATGCAATTTATATTTATAAATATTAAGAGTGTTTATATTTTGAAAACGGAAAATGTTTGATGCATGCAGATATACATATTTATATAAAAACAATATGTAAAGGGCCTTTTTAAAGACATGTGGGTTTGAAAAAGAAATAAAACCCAAACAATTTATACGTAATGTTATGGTCAGGAATTTAGCTTTATTATAAACATAAATTATGTTGAAAAATTATTTCGAGCAAGTGACCGCCGGAGATGGCTCGAATAAATTGCACCCAATATCCAAACTGGAAGCCACGTCACAGACGCATGACGCGAGATAATGCGCTCATTTAAAGTTTTCATGAATCAATAAATTTTTTCCTAAGCTGCATGGCATGTAGCGCCCTTTTTTTGGAACGTAAGGTCGTCCACTTAAACATTATTTAATCCAAGCAAGAAAATATCATTAAACATGTCTCTATAGCGTTCCCCATTGACTGTAACATTATGGACGGCTTAATTTTCAAAGAAATGTCGATCAATGATCATTATTCCAAATTCGACTATTTTGTTTAGTAAAAAACTGGGAACGGAGGAACGGTGGCCATTTAGTTTTGGGTTGACGCATCGAAAGTGCGGCGTGCTGTAGGGCCCTTGCTTCGTTCGGATGAAATCATTCTCCAAAACAGCAATAGTGTCTTCAGTACGCACTGTACGGGCTCTCTGTATTGCTTCATTGAAAACTACATTCCAAAAAAAAAAAAAAACATTCGATATTTACCGTTACCTATAATCCCACACAACGTGTCATCAAAAATATCAAAAATTCTTACAATTGACTACATATGTAGTAACCAAGTTATAACCACATACTGGTAAAACTCCTACAACGCGGTGAATAGGTTTCTGAAAAACTTCGCGTTATAGGAAATCGCGTTATAGGAGACTGTAACTCCATACAAAAAATCAGATGTTTGGTTCCAAAGGAAAAAATTTTCAATAAAATATTGGAATTTGTGAGTAAATATAATATAATTTTTTGTATTTACTTGGTGAGTCATAAGAACATAGTACATACATATTATGTAATTTATATAATATTCCATTTATTTAACAAACAAAAACAAAATAGAATAAAATAAAATTTCAATTCTACGTAAAATATTTAGTTAAAAGATTTAATAAATTAGAGCCAAAATAGAACGATAACTTTCTACTCCTTCTCATCACTTAGTATGATTTGTTTCGAACGATTTGTTCGTACTAGTTCAAAATCTGAGCTTGATCCACTATTAGATTCGGGCTTCTTTTCGACGATTATTGGTTTGAAAAAATCGTGCATTAAAGTTTTTTTGCCCTTATTTCGCAAATCTTTATAAATTTCTTGATAGGGAGCTAAATTGTTTTGAAGATTTCGTTTAAATATTTCTGCTCTCACTTAAAGGGTCGTTCTTTGTATTCTTCCAACTGCTTTGCCATATTTAAAACTTTCTCGATATTTTTTAGTAAAAAGTTTTTATTTTCAACATCGGAAAGATCGCCTGAGCTACCTCCAACTGATTCTTCATTTGTCATTGTCACTAAATCTGCTTTGTTTATTTCGCCGTCCGCAATTAATTCTTGAATACCAGCCATTGTTATTTTATCAAATCTATCACCTTCTACTGCATGCGCCAATCTCATTATGAATATTTCTATTGGTGTTGAAACAGTGCCCTGAACGTCTATTTCCGGTTTTAGTGCTTTCCAGCAAGCTTTTAGTGGTGAAGGACGAATATCTTTAAGTGATGCATCAACAATTTCAACGGAATCAAAGTTTGGACAAAATGCAAAGAATTTTATTTGGGCAAGAAAACCTATTTCAAATTAAAATAATAAATATTTAAAAAAAAATTTCGTAAAAATCGCGTTGTAAGAGTAGCGTTGTAAAAAATTGTCCGCATTTGGGAACCGCGTTGAAGCGAAAACTCGTTATAGGAAACCGCGTTGTAGGAGTTTACCTGTACATATTGTTTCCATATGGTGATTTTTATTATGTATCGCTTTGAACCTCCTTTTAAACTTATTGTATTTTACGTATCGATGCTCACAATATACAACATGCTTTCTTTGAAGTCTGAAACCCTTAAGTGCTCTGTATATACAAGTAAATATATCCTCACTCCACCACAAAACCATTTGAGGAGAAAGCTATGAGCAATGATTTAGCAATTATGAGGAATTTGGAAGCGTGCAGAAATTGTAATATGTGAATGTTAAAGCAATACATTTTCAAGTAGTTTACTTTGTATATTTTAAAGGTTAAAGTCACACTCTAACAAATATAATTCTTTTCTGTGCTAAATATGTTACATTGTACACATGATACCAACAGTTGTTAAACGTTCAATCATCTGCGTCAATCATTGTGAATACATTTACGAGTTTAAAATGCACATTACTATGCACACAATGGTAGCTTAAGAGGACTACACAATATATTAAAATGATTAAAACTATCCCTAACACGTTTGTATTTTTTTGAATACAAATTTAGTTATACCTAGAAGATGTGGCCTGTGAGCTTATTTCGTAAAAATAAAATCCGAACAAATATGTTTGGTATCCCATTCCTTTACAGCCCAATGATATTTTAATTTGTGCTATATGACTTATTCTAGACCTTTTAAACTTTTATTGCATTATTTGGGCCAACCGAAGTCAATAATCTATAAATTAATTATTCTCTATTGTTAAATTTGATAATACACAATGCATATAATCTTAATCTGGTTTAATAATTGAAAAAGTTACTGATACTGTTAAGTTTTGGTAGTCAAAACCAATAATTTCTCTTATACCAAACATTTTATCATCTAAAGAAAACTATTTCTAACTAATTATAGTTAAATGAAAGCAAGAAATATAAAAACCGCGAAATTACTGATTTTCCGCAAATTTGGTTTCCTTACATTTAAGTCATGACTCATCGATTTAACGCTCTACTGTACACTACACCTTGTTTACAAGGTTACATACTACGTGTATTAACTCAATACCCTCTAAGTAGACGCTTTAATGAGCTCATGCGGAAGTGGCAAAATGCTCAGCGTTCGAGCGCATTATTCTGAATGACTGTCAGGAGCTCTTACTAATCTATTTTTTTTTATAATTACAACTACAAGCGTAATTGCGAGTGTAAATGGGTGGGCTGTAAATTTAGGTCGAAGACCTTTTCCATTGAGGACAGAAGGTGGTCGGAGTGGCAGCAGTATACGAGGTTTGTCTAAAAAGTACCGCGAATTTCGTAGTTTCGAAGGCTACGTGTATTCGATTTTCGATTGTTTTGGTGATGTTGGTATTCATATGTATTACTATGTTCGGACCGACATTGAAAACATTTTGAAAACACATTTGTATGTTGTGGAATCTAAGTCATTCAGACCGATAATGTGTGTTTTCGATGAGTTTTCACTGACAACTATCACTAGCGGCATTCTCTTGCTCTTGCAAGATTGCACGATGACATAAAATGCAAAAATCCTATACCGAAATATGCAAGGCCAAGAAGCAATCATTGCAGAATCTAGTGATATATGACGGCACGAAAATAAATATGGGCTTTGGCTTTTTCTGACATATTTTACATCCATTGCAAATAATTTTCTGTGCCGTTGCACCGTGCAAGGTTTTGCAAAAGCAAGAGAATCCCCCTAATATGTGAATATCAAGCTACAGCTGTATTTGTAAATGGAATGTAAACAAATATCAAGTGACAATTTAGAACCGGCAAAATATGTCTTCCAAAAACATCGATTAAACTAGATCAGGCACCGATTATAATGAGTGGAATGTAAGTTTTCAAGTAGTTTTCAGCGAAAACTCTGTTTTCGTTTGACAGATTGTACATGGACGAAAACACAAGCTTTCGTGCGAAAACCAGTTTTTCCCACGAAAACATGTTTTCGTTGTCGGTCCGAATACAGTATATGCCTTATTTATGCTGATAAGGTCGACTATTTTGAATGTTAAGTTGATTTTTGACAGCTGTTTTGGACTGGTTTTGGTTCGCCTTAGATTTTTGTTTATTTCAAAAAACACAAATTTAAGTGCACAGAAGCATACTGAGTTTGGCTTTGTCATATGTTGAAGTTACCTTGGACAACAGCAACGTTTATCAATGGTACAAATGTTCTCAGAGGGTCGGGAAGATCTGAATGACTTAGAGCGTGTTCGAACACGTCAAGAAAAGACGAAAACAAGGGCGTCTTGCATTATGAGTTCTTCCCAAATCAAGGTCAAATAGTGAAAAAAGGTGGAAGCAATCCACCAGAAACGCAATTTTTGTACCTTGATAACGCCCATACTAACTCATTTTTGCTCGTACGCGAATATTTGGCTAAAAGCAATACATTAATGGTGTCGCAGCCACCGTATTCCCCAAACCTTGAAGAAATAAAAAGTTCGCCACACTTATTGGACAAACTTTGTATTCTTCCAATGCCACACATTCGTTTAGTATTTACCTATTTATTTTCTGCTTCATTATTTGGCCTGAATACTTCTCTGCTGTCAGGCAGTTATACACCGAATCGTACTGTAGTAAGTTTGTGGCGCGTTGAGCTCTTTCTTATGTATGATACAAAATGTACAGTGTACCGAAAAAGCTACCAATATTGAATTCAAGGGATATTATCGTTGTGAGAGCATATATGCCTATCCGTATGTTCGTCCGCCGGTCCATGTTAACTTCGGTTGGAATAATGCTCTAATAAACTTCACAAGTGCGTTTTTGATAACATATTGATAAAGGTATATGCTATATATTTGGTAATGATGGTTAATAACCGAAAGTTAAATTTTCTGAATTTTAGTTGAGTAATTTAAAACAATAAAATACTACGTGTACCTTTTATATAGGTGGTGTTGTACGTTCGAGGCCCTACGCTCAGGATCACAACCCTTAATCAGTAGAATTATCTTTCTGAGCTTGGTAGAAAAGGGGGCGAGTTATTAAAGGCATTACCTATTGCTGTAAATAACGGACACTATAAAATATTTTTCACGTATCGGCATTTGTTGTTATTTTGATTTGTCGGTATTTTGAGTTGACGGTATATTGATTTTGATGCATATATATTTTTTTCGGTATTTTTTATAAGTATTCATTTTGAACTCCTATATTTTAAGTGTATCCCGGTAACATTATGTGCTAATAAAAAAAATGGACATGTTTCCTTAGCCACACGCCAACTTAGCGCTCAATATGAGTGAAATAAGCTCACATACTTCGAATACCATATATTGGATTTTTTCTGAAAAACTCATTATAAAAGAAATTAAATTGTATAATGTTATTTTGTTCCGTACAAGTTTATTAGTATTTTTCCAAAACCTTTTAAAATGTGCATCATTAAGTCCAAAATTAAGAGTTTGCTATCGGTATGAAAAGTTTCGGCATATGAATTTAATAAAGTGTTCGAGGATTGCAATACACTGTATCGGACGCAAAGATGTTGCCCTGGATGAGTGTATTTACTGGCCTACTAACGGGATGACGGCCATGTTTTAGAATTTTCTCTAATTACACTTTAAAAGCTTCACGTCACTGCGTGGCAGAGGGTTTGAAATGCTTTTAGTTCTTTTGTTATTGTTATACTGTATTGTCTTTTTGCTTGAAACCTATTGAACACTACTTATTGTTTTTTTTCTCTTTATAAGTAGCTCTTAAATCGCGGGAATTTTTTCCCTTATTGTGGATACTAAAATGCCATTGAATTGTTGCCTCAACAGTATTATCATCTTTTTCGTATTTTCCAAACTCATACTACATTGGTGGTGTTTGAGTAAGGCAGACCAAATAAGGAAATGCCAAGTTGGACAAGTAATATAATTTTATAATACAATAACGGGTGATCCAAGTAGATGCACTTATTTGAATATGCCTTTTTTTTGACACATCACGCATGAGTTGTGTTTGCTTTACTCATAGCAATTTCGTTTAATCGAATTCTTTCTTTAGACTGCTCGTTGACAGGCGCTTTCTTTTTATACACTTGCAACCAGTTGTTACTGAGTATTATAGTTTTGTTCACCTAAAATTAATCGAGATAGATATGGGGTTATAGTGCAAGCTGTAACTTGAGTAAAAATTGAGTAATTTGTTATACAGGTTCCTTAGTACAAAAAAGTTCGACTTCGTAGATGGGCGTAATCGGAGCACAGCCACGTCCACAAATCGCCCTTAATCGAAAACATATAAAGTGCCATAGCTAAGCACTATAATAAGATATAAATGTAATTTGGTACAGGGGTTTAGAGTAGCAAGGGGCGCCTATGAAAAAAAAATTTTTTTTGAGTGGACGTGGCCCCACCCTCTAACAAGTTTAATATACATATCTCCAAAACCACAACTAAAAGCGCGATAAATCAATAACTTAACGCGGATACATTAAATTTTGCCACCGAGATGGCATTATAGAGCTTTATGAGAGCGGAAATTGGACGATGGGCGTGACACCGCTCAGTGTTTAGTGAAACCCCATATCTCGTCCAAACGATTTCGACAAAATTAGGTATAATGTTTTTGATATTATTATGTCCCATTGTAAGGCTAGACGAAATCCTCCTATCAAGAAGCGACACGGGATAAAACTTGGCATAAAAAATATCTTTGGTGTGTACCACCTTATGACCAAAAATTGTTTTAATCCACTAACTGTTCAAGCCCCTAGGTACCGGGGTTGAAAAACTAGTTGACTTTTGATCGATATATCAAGAACATACCAAGTTTCTGGATGATAGGGTCATTCATTAGTGTTACACGTTGGTAGTTAATCAAATCTTACTTTATGGTGCTTTCGGAAGTAAACAAGTTTCATACAGAAAAACGTTAGTGCGGGTACAGCAACTCGCTATTCTCTGCATAACGGAGCGCTAGAAGCCACCCCAACGGCTGCATTAGAAATTTTAGTCATCACTTCAATGTCGAGTGGAAAGCTGCGGCAAAATCAGCTGCGAGAATAGCGGTAAATTCTCTACAAGCATCTTCGGGCAGGTAGATGGTGGGCAAAATACCTTCACGCTTTATTAGGGAGAAAATATTCGAGATCACACTAAAAGAGGATGGATAGCCCAAGAATATGTTACTCACCATCGGAACTACAACATCAAGCAAGATGATTTATCCATTTTTAATGAAGTGGGAGCCGGAATCTATTACTCGGAGCTGGTTCTGAGGCCACCCTTCAAGCTTTCGAAATACTGCAGTATCTTCAAAGCGAAAATCTTTGCAGTCAAATTGGCGACAAAATTTAAATCAAAATACCCTCAAATCAAAACACCGACAAATCAGAATACCGAAAAATCAAAATTCTGATAAACCAAAATGCCGACATGTGATAAATATTTTATAGTGTCCGTTTATTGTAAATAGCAAAAGGGAACTCACCCCCTCCCTACAAAAGAGAATTTTGCCGATTAAGGGTTATCATCCTTAGTGTGTTCGTGGCCGGAGCCACTAGGCTTCGAACGTACCACCGTACCTTGCATAAAATACACATAGTATTTTTTTGTTTTGAATTATTCAGCTAAAATTCAAAAATTTAACATTCGAATAGTGGTGTTTTCTACCTTTATTTTAAAATTCCTTCTGTCCCTTTTTTTAGAATTGTCGGCATCTTGATTTCTCGGTATTTTGATTGCCTTACACTATATGCCTCTGTCCAGCAATATCTAGAACACGTCTTAAATATCTAGGAGATTCGTAGTTCATAGGACTGGATGAAGTATCAAACATAGACAACGAGTCACTCCCTTGACGTCATATATGACTTGATCTCAAATTAAAGAGAACTTCCATCTGGTTTTACTAAGGACCAGTGGGTCTATGTATAGCGTGACCATCAACCAGTATAACTCAACCTAGATAAGAACTTAAGAATTAACACAACGTGTATGAAATATGTTCCTTTATTCTACTTGCACTCAGGACACAAACTATCTACATCTTCCTTGGTTGACTTTGAACCGCTTATATCGATATGGGGGCAAGATATTTTAATAAAATTTGGTGAACATATTTAATTACCATCTTGAGAGTCGGTCCATACCTTCCACCACTACAAAAATGGCTATTCTAAAATTAGCATTAACAAAACTTATAATATTAAACAAAAATATTAGAAAGGGCATTAAAAAATAAAAACTATAACTGCCAGAATTCGAAGTATCGGGTAATCAATGAACAAAAACACTAAAAGTAAACTGTTTTCAAGAGAGTAATCCATGTTGTAAGGTATTATTATTTTTTATTATATTTATGTATAATATTTAAATTTTAGTATGCTAGAACAATATTTGTGCTGCGGTTGAAATATTTGTATTTTTTGCTTTCCTTTTTTTCAAGAAACGCTCATTGCAGTGTTTAAGAAAATTCAACAGTGCACAATTTTTAATTTTCGTTTGTAACTGTAGCCTCTTTAAATTCCCTATGCCTTTGCAAAATAATTTTTCTATTTCAATGCATATTTTCAGCATTGGTGTTAGTTCATCAAAATCCTTTATGAAAGCCAGCTCAAGGCAAGATTTCATCAAGTTGCCTTTACAACAAGTGAAGAAAATAGATCGCTGGGATTCCCTGCGAGGGTCAACATCAGACACTTTTACAGAGGAAACTTTCGGGCCCTTGTCAAATGTGAGGTATGTATGTCATAACCCTTTATGCACAGATGTACATATGTTTACAAAATTATAAAACTAACTACAATGTATTAACGTTATGAGTGTTTAAATGCAATAACACTTAAAACATTTTTAATAAATTTTTCTTAATTTCTACAGAAGCGGCCTAATGTGCTATGTCTGTGTCTAGACAAAATATGCAATTGGAAACTGAATAATTTTTTAAAAAGAATTATTAAAAATCCTTTTTTAGTTTTTGGTAGATACTTAATTATTCCTCAACTTATGCAATCCTAAGGAAATAATTCAATTTGTTTTCTGTTTTTGCGGGAGTTCCCAATTGGGATTATACGGTTTCTGAGGGTCGTTTCAGTAAAGTTTACAATTTCATCGTGAGAAGATATACGCAAGAACAACATTTACAAATTATTCAATTTTATAACCAAAAGAATTGTTTTCCAACGCCAAATTTTCATGCACTTTTCCCATTTTAAGATCGCAATAATCGTGCCAAACCATAACCTGGTGGATTTTGAAAAGGAATTTGGGCATATAAAATTGCTCTCTCTCAAGAACTGAAGCCATTATACCACCGTAAATCTCGCGAATTTGCCGATTTTGCTTTAGAAAAACTTGAAAACGATAACGGTTTTTTTTTAAGAAAATCGTTTTCTAGGATGAGGTTCGCAGTCATTTGAATGGTGCTGTAAATAAACCAAACTGCCGATTCTAGTGCGAAGTAAGTCCACAAATTATTCATGAACAACCATCCCAACATTCACCTAAAGGTGCCGTTATTCGTTCGAGGCGCTGCGGCCTTCGGCCTCCGCCCACGAATACGCTCAGGATCATAACCCTTAGTCGGTAGAATTATATTTCTATTCTGACAAATCAAAACACCGACAAATCAAAATACCGATAAATCAAAACACCGACAAATCAAAATAACGACAAATCATACAAACTCCATAAAATATATTTTTGAAAAATATTTGCAAAATCAGGTTCTATAGCCAAGGAGTTAGAAGAAGTTCAACGCTAAAAAACTAAGCACACCCAGGTGTTGGTCCGACCGAGGGTTATTTTTTTGAAGCGCGCCCGAAGGCCGCCAACGCAAAAAGGAGTTCTGCGCAAAAGAACTGAGCACATCCAGGTGTTGATCCGACCGAGGTTATTTTTTTGAAGCGCGGCCGAAGGCCGCCAACGCATAAAGGAGTTCAACGCAAAAGACTGAGCACGCCCAGGTGTTGGTCCGACCGAGGGTTATCTTTTTTAAGCGCGGCTGAAGGCCGCCAAGGCAAAAAGGAGTTCTACGCAAAAGAACTGAGCACGCCCAGGTGTTGGTCCGACCGAGGGCTATTCTTTTTTAGCGCGGCCGAAGGCCGCCAACGCAAAAAGGAGTTCTGCGCAAAAGAACTGAGCACACCCAGGTGTTGGACCGACCGAGGGTTATGTTTTTGAAGCGCGGCCGAAGGCCGCTAACGCAAAAAGGAGCTCAACACAAAAGAACTGAGCACTCCCAGGTGTTGATCCGGCTGAGGGTTATTTTTTTGACGTCTGTCAAATATTGAAATACTCAAGTTCTTATGGACACAGTAGTAGTCGTACAGCTGCCTAAATAACTGTGATCTTAATAACGTGTATATTTTAATATTTGATAGAGATCGCTTGAAGTCTGTCGCTTTCTATGTGTTCAGTACATAACTCATGAGTCTGCAGGGTTGCCTTCGTTATAATGACAAACTTTTTAAATTTTAAAGTTAACATTTTATAATTATGAAATAATATTAGTAAACTGCAAAAAGAAGCAAGCTTCCTTTTCTTCCATAGCACAGAGAGAGAATTCTATTGATTAAGGGTTATGATCCTGAGGTCGACGGCCCCAGGGCTTCGAACGTACAACAACACCAAAATGTTTCTATCGATTAGCAATGTTTCTGCTTTGGAATCTAGGAACCATTTTAACCATTTATTGTATAAAAATTTCTTCTGTACGTATTTCGAGTTGTCGGCTTTTTGATTTGTCGGTATTATGAGTTGTCGGTGTTTTGATTTATCGGTATTTTGATTCAGATGCATATTTAAACTTTGTCGATATTTTGACGTGTCGGCATTTTTAATTTCGATATTTTAAGTGTATCCCGATCCAGATCGTGTTCGTAGCCGGAGGCCCCAGGGCCTCGAACGAACAACGCCACCTTTTCTTGATTTGTCGGTATTTTGATTGTCGAGGCCCTAAATTTCCAGATTTTGATTATTGGCGTTACGTTATATACCCGAATTGCTTATAAATTCGTAGTGACCTCTCCTTTATAATATGCCCATTTACAGATTTTCTCTTTTGCAATAAATGCTCAATCCAAAACTCTTCTTCTTCTTTCCTGGCGTAGACACCGCGTACGCGATTATAGCCGAGTCAACAACAGCGCGCCAGTCGTTTCCTTCTCCACTTGGTCCTTCCAACGGAGTGGAGGTCTTCCTCTTCCTCTGCTTGCCCCAGCGGGTACTGCGTCGAATACTTTCAGAGCTGGAGTGTTTTCGTCCATCCGGACAACATGACCTAGCCAGCGCAGCCGCTGTCTTTTAATTCGCTGCACTATGTCAATGTCGTCGTATATCTCGTACAGCTCATCGTTCCATCGAATGCGATATTCGCCGTGGCCGACGCGCAAATGACCATAAATCTTTCGCAGAATCTTTCTCTCGAAACTCGTAACGTCGCCTTATCGTTTGTGGTCATCGTCGAAGAATCTGCACCATATAGCAGGACGGGAATTATGAGCGACTTATAGAGTTTGGCTTTTGTTCGTCGAGAGAGGACTTTACTTTTCAATTGCCTACTCAGTCCGAAGTAGCACCTGTGGGCAAGAGTAATCCTGCGTTGGATTTCCAGGCTCACAATGTTGGTGGTGTTTACGCTGGTTCCAAGATAGACGAAATTATCCACAACTTCAAAGTTATGACTGTCAACAGTGACGTGGGAGCCAAGTCGTGAGTGCGACGTCTGTTTGTTTGATGACAGGAGATATTTCGTCTTGCCGCCAGACCCATTTGCGTTGCTACCTTGTTAAGTCTGGAGAAAGCAGAACTAACGGCGCGGGTGTTGAGGCCGATGATATCAATATCATCGGCATACGCTAGCAGCTGTACACTCTTATAAAAGATTGTACCTGCTCGATTCAGTTCTGCAGCTCGAATAATTTTTTCCAGCAGCAGATTGAAAAAGTCGCACGATAGGGAATCGTCTTGTCTGAAACCTCGTTTGGTATCAAACGGCTCGGATAGGTCCTTCCCGATCCTGACGGAGCTTTGATTGTTGCCCAGCGTCAGTTTACACAGCCGTATTTGTTTTGCGGGGATACCAAATTCAGACGTCGCGGCAGCCCCTTTTCGTGCTGGCGAAAGCAGCTTTGAAATCGACGAAGAGGTGGTGTGTATCGATTCTCCTTTCACGGGTCTTTTCCAAGATTTGGCGTATGGTGAATAACTGGTCGGTTGTTGATTTGCCAGGTCTAAAGCCACACCGACAAGGTCCAATCAGTTTGTAGATGGTGGGCTTTAATCTTTCACACAATACGCTTAATAGAACCTTATACGCGATGTTGAGGAGGGTAATACCACGGTAGTTGGTATGGATTGAGCATAGCACACTTAAATTCCAATCGTTGGGCATGTTTTTGTGCGACCATATTTTACAAAGAAGCTGATGCATGCTCCTTATCAGTTCTTCGCCGCCGTGTTTGAATAGCTTGGCCGGCAATCCATCGGCCCCTGCGGCTTTGTTGTTTTTCAGGCGGGCAATTGCTATTCGCACTTCTTCATGCTCAAGCAATGGAACGTCTGCTCCATCGACATCGATTGGGGAATCGGGTTCGCCTTCTCCTGGCGTTGTACGTCCACTGCCATACAGCAGGCTGGAGAAGTGTTCCCTCCATAATTTAAGTATGCTCTGGCCATCGGTAACTAGATCACCTTTGGGGGTTCTACAAGAGTATGCTCCGGTCTTGAAACCTTCTGCAAGCCGCCGCATTTTTTCGTAGAATTTTCGAGCATTACCCCTGTCGGCCAGCTTATCAAGCTCTTCGTACTCACACATTTCGGTCTCTTTCTTTTTCTGTCTGCAAATGCGTCTCACTTCCCTCTTCAACTCTCGGTAACTATTCCATCGCGCACGTGTTGTGGACGATCGTAACGTTGCGAGGTAGGCAGCCTGTTTTCTCTCCACTGCGACACGGCACTCCTCGTCGTATCAGCTGTTCCTTTGCACTTTCCGAAAACCAATGGTTTCGGTTGCAGCTGTACGTAGGGAGTTTGAAATGCCGTCCCACAGTTCCCTTTTACCGAGTTGTTGACGAGTGCTCTCAGAGAGCAGGTGTGCAAGCCGAGTAGAAAATCGTTCGGCTGTCTGTTGTGATTGCAGCTTCTCGACGTCGAACCATCCTTGTGTTTGCTGGCGTGCGTTTTTTGCTGCACAGAGGCTGGTGCGTATTTTGGCTGCAACAATATAGTGGTCCGAGTCGATGTTAGGACCTTGGAGCGCACGCACATCTAAAACACTGGAGACGTGTCTTCTGTCTATCACAACATGATCGATCTGGTTGGTAATTTTTCGATCCAGAGACAGCCAGGTAGCTTGATGAATCTTTTTATACTGGAATCTAGTGCTATAGATAACCATATTTCGGGCCACGGCGAAGTCGATCAGCCTCAACCTATTTGGGGAATTTACCGACCGTAGTGCCAAAGATACCTTCTTTGCCCACCCTAGCGTTAAAGTCGCCAAGCACGATTTTGACATCGTGGCGGGGGCATCTCTCATAAGTGCACTCCAAACACTCATAAAAGGCATCTTTGGTCACATCGTCCTTCTCTTCCGTCGAGGCGTGGGCGCAAATCAGCGATATGTTGAAGAACCTCGCTTTGAAGCGGATTGTGGCTAGATGTTCATTCACCGCAGTGAATGATAGTACTCGGCGACGGAGTCTCTCTCACACCACGTATCCCACACCAAACTTGCGCTCCTTTATATGGCCACTGTAGTAAATGTCACAAGGACCTACTTGTCTCTGTCCTTGTCCCGTCCATCGCATTTCTTGGACGGCGGTGATGTCAGCCTTTATTTTCACGAGGACATCAACCAGCTGGGCAGCGGCACCTTCCCAATTAAGGGACCGGACATTCCAGGTGCATGCCCTCAAATCGTAGTCCTTAATTCGTTTGCCATTGTCGTCATCAAAAGGTGGGTCTCTCAACCGAGGCTTGTTGTTCCTTTTCATTGGGGGTGTTTTTTTACGTGGCGGGTCCCAAACCCAGCGCACAACCCTATGCAGGGGATGTTTCGCCTTTTCACTTTTGCTCGCCTTCAAACGGATGTTCTTAGGCTACCCAGAGGATACTTGGTCAAAGACCGGAAGTCGTGAGCTGCTTGAGTTATATGTAAAAGAATAGTTTCTGTCCACTCCCAAGTGAATGGCGATCAGAGAACTTTCCATGACTCCATCCTCCATGTGTTAGTGTATATAAAATTGAAAAACATAAGTGCAAAATTAATTTTGTTATAGAAAATACATATGTAATTAAAATATTGTTAATTTTCAATTTTAAACGCGAATATCTCGAAAACTGTAAGCTTTCTGCATTTTATTCCCGAAATTCTGTAACGGTATACTAAAGTCGACCCCTTAATTTTGCTAAGCTAGCACATTTATCTTCACTTTCATCATAATCCATAACTCAATCCATTTTCTTATTATTTAATATAATACAATGAAATTTTCACATGCCCAATGCAATTTCAAATAATTCAAATTGCGTACAAATGTAAACATTGATAGTTTGTTTATAATTTTCATGGCAATTCATAATTGATAAAATTTTTGTCGATGAAGTTACACAATGCTAATGAAAATAGAATCGACTCAACTGTCAGTCGACACTCGCAGTGACTCCCTAATATTATAATTCGAATACTCGGCGGCCTTTACTCTGTGTTTTTGGTGATTGTATAGGAAGAACCTTAATAAAACGTTCTCAAGGTTCTCAGGTCTTTACAATATTAGCCTGTGGCCTATACATCCCTAATATAAGATCTTCAAACTTTCGCCAAAATTAACTGAACGTATGGAATTTTATATATTATTGTTTAATACCAAAAATATGTAAAAATTCCCATAAGTACATATAATTATTTTCGTTACTCTAACAAACCTTATGTTAAATATGGCGGTTAGTGCATGAGGTACGTATACATAAAATTGCTTGTATTCCAGTCCTCTAATTGACGTTTTGCATTTTGGGGTATTTCCTGGGTTTTGATGCTTAAAAGTTGCAAGAGTGTGAAATGTTCGATTACACCTAAACATAGCCTTCCTTTATTTGTGGATCCTAATTTTTGAGAGCAGAAAAATAAAAATTTTCTTTCTGTAAAAAAAAAAATGTTATTAGAGAAATCGGTCATGATAAATTAAGTGCAATATTCATAAAGTTTTGGATTGATGAATAAAAGGAGAGTTTTTTGAACTGTCCTCTGAAAAAAAAAATCAATTTGTGTTCTCTGTTTGATTGTGTTGTTTTTGACATATAGGGACGTATACCGTTGGAAAGGAGAAAATGTGCAGAAGTGCCAATCGTTATTTTTTCGCAAACTTACCGATTACGACAACTACAAGCACAATGGCCCGTTTTTAGTCAATGTTATTTCTCCTTTGTGGTTTCACATAACACAGTCGTACAGAGAAGTATATTTCGTCTCTATTCTGTATAAGTTGCAAATACATACTACATACATATGTATATACTTGTAGTATAATTGTGCAACGTTTACGGCGGCTGTGTGGTTGCGATCTTTTCCACGGTAATTATGTTTGGGCTTTGTGTATTGCAACAACAAGTTTTGCTATAATTACATTTTTAATGCACATATATTTCAAGTATTGTTTTTCAAAAAACACACATTGATATTAATCGTTTTATTATGTTCTAAAGATTATCTCTTTCCAATGTTAGCCGCTACTAGGTCTCAGATGGTCCATCTATTAAGCACAATTTTCGATGACTCCTTCGTCTGATAAGTGGTGAATGACACGCTTGGTGATTAGATTGAAGGCCTCAATCGAAGCGGGATTGTCCGCTTAGACTTTAAGCTTTACATATCCCCCAGAAAAAAGTCCATCGTGTGGTATCACATGATATTGATGGCCAATCCAAAACGTGAAATTATCTGCTCACCTATATGTGGGAAGTGGCACCATCGTGTTTAAACCAAATGTCGCCGAGATCACTAACTTCCATTTCAGGCATCGAATAGTCGGTTATCATGGCGCGATAACGGTTGCCATTGACGGCTAAGTTCTCACCGGCATCATTTTTGAAGAAATATTGACCGATGATTCCACTAGCCTACAAACCACACCAAACCGTTGTTTTTTCTGGGTGAAATAGCTGTTTATCTATTCAGGTTGCTTTCGTCACAAATATGGAAATTTTGCTTGAGCCAGAAGTGGGCTTTATCGCTGCACAAAATTTGGCTCGAAAATGTTGAATCTTCTTGGAACTTTTTAAGAGCCCATAAAGCGAAGGGATGTCATTTGGGATTGGTCAAGCGGCTACAATTCTTGCACCAGCTGCATTTTGCACGCTTTCAATTTAATATATCGACTTAAAATGGCGCCAAACCGTCTCTCCACGGTCTTTGTGTAGACTTTCAGCTACTGGTGCTATATTTACTACACTGCGTGCTGATCGTGGTCTATTCGTTCCAATATTATCCAGTAGTAAATGCTGGGTCTCAAGATAGTGATGGTGTTGCCAATAGTATTCTAAGTAGTCCAATTATGTTGAGCATAAATTGAGCGAGGAGTTTGTCTTTCCATGATGAAATGAAAAACAATACTGCATAAAAATAACAAGACAGCTTTACACGACTCATATGTCATCTGTCAAAAAAATTGGGATATCTTGATGAAAATTTGTACGCGGGTTTCTTAGTACAAAAAAATTATGTGTACATAGATGGGCGTAATCAGACCACTGTCGCACCCACAAAACGCCATTAAACGAAAACTTATAAAATGCCATAACTAAACACTAAATTAAGATATAAAACCTCTTATTTGGCACAGGGGCTCGCAATAGAGAGGAGCATCTTCATTATTTTTGAAAAATTGAACATGGCCCCGCCCTCTAATATGTTTAATACACACATCTCTTAAGCCACTAAAGCTACAACTAAACAATTTTTCTAGCGCAAATATTTTAAGGACTTCTACAGACAGTATGAAAATTCATTAAATCGGAAGATAACGCCGCTTACTCCACGTGTATCGGTACTGTTAAAAAATTTTTTAAGCGCCATAAATTTATAACTAAATACGTCAGAGACATTAAGTTTCACCTCCGAGATGGAATGAGGGGATTTATGGGAACCGTTAAGAACACTAGAAAATAGGCTTGACACCGCGCATTTTTTGGAGAAATCACATATCTCGGGAACCGACTGACCGATTTATACTAAATTTGGTAAGTGGCACTCTTCTCTTATTCCTATGCCACAGTGCGAAAATGGGCGAAATCGGATTACAACCTCGCTTACTAGGTGGGTTGAATCGGGTCAATATTTATCTGAATCCGCATACCTTAATACACAAATTTTCGATTTTTTGGGTGATAATGCATATATCGGCCAATATTTGAGTTATCTCAATGAAAATTACGGAGCAAGTTTTACTTAAAACAGTGCATATTTGTGCCTAAAATAAAGTCTTATCTAGCCCCCATATATCTTATATCAGGATTTTCGAATATCCGGATGAGGTACCTTAATTGATAAAATCGTATTGATATATTTGTAAATATTAAATTGTTCGGATTCTTATCCTCTTGTTGACGTTTTATTTCCCTAGTTTTTATGCTTAAAAGTTGCAAAAAAAAAGTTGGCTGAAATTTAACACAAATACGTTAAATTTTTGTAAATTTCGACAAACACTACTGAGGTCGACTGACATCAACAGCTGCTGTAAACACAGTGGTTGGCAGATCGCGCTAGTTTTTGGCATCATAAATATGGACAGTTGTACCAACCTAGGAAAAAAAATTTAGAGAATTTAGTTATCATGTTGTAATTTGCATGTTTCGGGTTTGCAATTGTTGAAAATAAGTCCGTTTCCCATGCGACTTTGTAACAGCAAACATGTATACTAACAAAATGTATGAATTTTTCACTCTACATAAGTGTTCATTCCTGTTAAAAACTTTGAATAAAGCGGAATCTCAACAGATTATGGGCTCAGGTACGTGGGTCCCGCGTTTTTATATTTAAAATATTTAAAGTATTTACTATACATATCGCAATGAGTTCCATGTACCAAATTGAAAAATTAGATGAAGGTAACTACCTGGAGCATCCAAATGTGCAGCGTGCTGGTGCATGCAGAGGCGTGGAAAGTCATCAGTGAACAGAGACCAGCAGCAGACGGAGAAGGCTGGGATGCGCCCGATAACAAAGCAGTGGCCATGATGACATTGAGTGTGAAGCCATCGCAATTGTTCTCTCTAAAAAACTGCAGAACTTCAGCTAGTGCCTGGAAAAAGCTAAAAGAGGTGCATCAACCCAGTGGACCAGTAAGAAAAGTGTCGCTTTATAAGTAGTTGCTTGGTTTGCGGATGACAGAAAGCGACGCTATGCCCAGTTATGTAAATAAATTTTGTACAACAGTTGATAAGCTTTCTGAGGTTGACATTAAGCGCAGTGAAGAGCTGGCAGTAATAATATTACTTTCAAGCTTGCCCAAAAGCTTTGAAAATTTCGTGATCGCCACGCGATAGCCTGCCTTCCCTTGAGATATTAAAAATAAAGTTATTAGAGGAAGGAGATCGCAGGGACAGTTCATCTGAAACAGATCATTACAGTGAACAACAGGCGTTTCAAGCAACCACAAAGCCGATGGAGAAAAAGCGAGAGGAGAGAGTCATATCAAATGTTAAAAATGTGGGTCAACGGGGTCATTACAAAAATCGATGCAGAAATAAAGTAAAAGAAAAATTGACAGAATCCCAACAACAACATATCTCGTTTACAGTTTTAGCAGCGACAGATGTGGGTGACTTAAACACTCGAAATGGTACCTGGACAGCGGCGCGACGGCACATATGAGTGAGCCACTTATCTTTTTTACAAATTATGTTATGTTGGCCGACAACGACATTATACGCGAAGTAGGCAGAGGCGACGTTGTAGTTCAAACAGATTTTTGTGAGCTAAGGTTGGAGAACGTATTGCATGTTCCGCAAGCGAAGGGGAATTTTGTATCGGAGAGTCGATCTATCGAACGTGGCGTTACAGTAAGCTTTAACAACGAAAACGCTATCGTAAGCCAGAATGGTAACAAATTTTAAAAGCAGCGTCTGGAAATCGGGCAAAACAATTGTTGGAGCTAGTGCATACCGCATATGCGGCCCATTTGAAAAACGTTCTCTTGGTGGCTCATCATATTTTTTAACATTCAGCGATGACATGTCTCGGCGTATTTTCACATTTTTTCTCAAGTCTAAAGATGAGGTGTTTGAAAATTTCTTAACTTTCAAAAAAATGGTCGAATGACAGACTAGGCGGCAAATCAAGGATTTACGGAGCGACAACGGCGGAGAATACATCAACAAGCGTTTTGATGACTTCCTAAAACAACAGGGCATAACTCGTCAGCTAACGGTACCCTACAGTCCCCAACAGAACGGTCTCGCAGAACGAGTGAACAGCACTCTTGTTGTGATGGCAAAAAGTTTACTTGTACACTTAAATATGCCAGAGTTTCTATGGGCAGAGGCAATGCAGACAGCGTACTATATCCGCAACTGAACGCCAACTGCAGCGTTGATTGGCATGGCACCATATGAAGTTTGGAGTAGTAGAAAACCGAATGTAAAAAATATGCGTACATTTGGGTCCGTGGCTGTTGGCTTAGACAGAACGCGAAAAAACAAATTTCATGCGAAAGGTGAAGAGTACAGACTCTACGATCAAGAGCATCAAATTGTAAAAAAACGTTATGTTTTGTTCTAAGAATATTTCAACGAATCCCAGTCAAATCATCAAATCGTTTTTGATGTATTACCAGAAATTTTGCAAGCTGATTCAAATCCTAATGAAGAAACATTTATCCCGTGCAGAAGTGAATTTAAACAGGAGAAACGTATGTATAATGAAGAACACGGCAGTGCAGATGAGCCAGAGCTGGAGCAGAAACGTAAGATAGGGCCAGGTAGACCAAGAATTTTTCAGAGCGGTATACCAGGACGACCGAAGAAGAGCTACAATGTTATACAGGCGGTGCTAGAGATACCATTACCACAGATGTTTAAAGAAGCAACTGACGGCAAGTATGCTTCATACTGGCAGGCGGCTATGGACGCAGAGCATAATGCCTTGGTGGCAAATGGCACGTGGACTGTGGCAGACGTACCAAAGGGTGAACAAGTAATTGGGTGTAAATGGGTTTACATAGTTAAAAGAGATAAAAACTATGAAATATAAAATCACCCGGAAGTTCGAAAATCTTCATTTCAGTTATATGGAAGCTCAGGAAAGTATTGACCGGATTCAACCCATTTTTGGAGTAACTATTGTCTGGAAAGGACTCCCTCTCAATTTTAATTGTACATCCCATACATTGGCCTATACTTTCGGTCAAAGTCAACTATATACACTGGGTATGAAAGGGCTTGAACAGTTTTGGTTGGATTTGAACAATTTTTGATCAAATATGCCACATATTTTAAAGGAATTATTAGTGCAAAATTGTATCCCGTTATTTTAATTACTTCTTGGTATGTGTACTGGAAAGTGAGTGAATCAAATGGAGTTAAGAAATGTGTTATATGAGAAGTAGGCGTGGTTGTAGTCCAATTTGCCCATTTTATGCCGAGATATGTATGTGATTTCACCAAAAACTGGGCGATGTTTCTGGCGCGCTTTTAGTAGATTTTAACATTACCTTTATATGGTGAGTGAGCGGGGTTATCTTCCGATTTCATTCATTTCACACTGTCGGTAGAAGTTCTTATAAGATTTGAGCTCAGCGTGGCAGTACACAGTGGTCCGTCTTGTATGAAATCAGTGGCCAAAAATACTTCCACTGCCCACATAAAAGTGAAACTTTAGCCAAAAATTTTTAAAATCTCCCTCTTCCGTTTCCTATTCCGCCAACCCCCCGATGGTAACAAATCGTGGCCAAAAATACTTCCACTGACCACATAAAAGTGAAACTTTAGCCAAAAATTTTTAAAATCTCCCTCTTCCGTTTCCTATTCCGCCAACCCCCCGATGGTAACAAATTTTAATTAATTATATTAACTTAAAAAAGGTAATAAACGAAAAAAGGTATTTTTTGAATATTATTCAACTAAATCAAAAACTGATTTTATTAAAATTGATTTACTTTTGTATAATAGTTTCTTTGACTGGTGATGAAAAGATCTAAGCTCAAAAGCAATCGGCTTAACAAGTCCTGATTTGTAGCGATGCGTTAGTTCTTTCGTGTATGATGGAGTCGATACATCTTAACATCCTTATTGCTTGACTCAGCAGACTCTTATGAGAGCTCTCCAATTGAAACTGGTGCATATTGAATAATATGGCGACAGTGAATTAAAATATTACGGCTTGACGAAGAAAGATAATACCAGGAATATTTTGAAGTTATTTCTTTGAAGGATCTAGCGCAAATCTAGCTCATTAAGGGTTGATTAAACTGATTCCTTTTGAAATTGAATTCGAAAAGGACGGCAATAGTGGGTTGACGAAGGTCTGCATTTTGCGATTTTATTATCAGTTGTACAGGGACACATGTCGTGACAAATAAATTGTTGTCCTCCAAATTATTATTTTCAAATTTCTGCTTATATTCGCGCTGACCAGAAATGCCATCAAAGCCACATATTCCTATTGATAATAGGATCATTCCGTTCATTTATTACATTTGGGGCGCAATGTGGTGCAATAATTTTTTTATCTCACCTTCATCATCAGATTCTGAGACCTTTATTTGCTCAGCATAACTGTTTTTCCTTTAAAATGTTATCATGTAAGGGTAAAAACTTAATATCAAGTTTTTTGTTAACGAAGCTTTTAATAAGTAGATACTGAAGCGTTATTAAATTTGCTTCGGTGATATTACTTCTACATTTTCTCAACACCAAAATTCAAAAATATAATGTTATATATACTACTGTGCCTAAAAAATAAGGCATTATTTTGACATTTGAATTTAAACTGCGCGCGTCTAAGGATTTGGAGCATTATTTTTTTTTTAGGTTGGTAGTACTGTCAGTAACATCTATGTCAAATTTCATGTCAAAATATTCATTAGTGTTTGAGATACGTGTCGTTTTGTGAGCTGCTAAAAGTGAGTTTTTCGTTTTTTGCGATGCCGAAATTTGTTGAGCAAAGAATTTGCATTAAATTTTGTTTACGGAATCAATTTTATGCTGCGGATATGTTGAGGATGGTGCAGAAAGCCTTTGGTTATGAGGTTATGTCTAAAAAAAATGTTTACAAGTGGTATAGTGAGTTCCAAGCCGGCCGTGAACGTGTCGAAGACGAAGAGCGTCCAGGGCGACCATCAACCTCAACTGACGAAGCTCACGTTCAACAAATCAAAGATTTGGTGTTGAAAAACCATCGATTAACAATTAGAGACCTTGCTGATGAAGTTGGCATATGGAAAGGCTCAGCCAATACCATTTTGAAGGACGTTTTGGGCCTCAAGCGCGTCAAATTTCAACTGGTACCGAAAACATTGAATTTTTTGGAAAAAAGGCGTAGCGTTGAAATGTGTGAAACAATGCTTTTCGACTACCAGGGTGTCATGAAACGCATTATAACTGGCGATGAGACTTGGATCTATGCTTACGACCCCGAAACAACCGATCAGTCGAGCAAATATTGTGCATTATGTATTCCTTCCAACCGGTCAAACACTCAACAAGGAATATTGTTTGAACGTTATGCGTCGTTTGCGTAACGCTATCAGCCTAAAACGGCCAGAATTGTGGAAAGACAATTCTTGGTTTTTACACCACGATAATGCACCATCCCATACTGCCCTCGTAATTCGTGATCATTTCGCCAAAAACTCAACCCATATCGTTCCGCAACCACCGTATTCACCTGATCTGGCGCCGTGCGACTTCTGGCTGTTCACCAACTCAAAAGACCTCGCCGGGGACACCGTTTTTATACGATAGAGGAGATTCAAGCCACAGCGAAGACGGAACTGAAGGCGATCCTGGAAAGTGACTACAACCAGTGTTTCGAAGATTGGAAAATCCGTTGGCATAAGTGTATTGCATCGGGAGGGAATTACTTTGAAGGGGATGAAATTGATTGGAAGAATAAATAACGAATTTTCAAAATAAATACAATGTCAACGTTATTTTTTGGGCACAGTAGTATGTAGGCGTAAAGATTACACCGATATGATGTGCTAAATAAAAGTACGTAAAAAACAAATATTTTATAAATGTGAGAAAATGATAAAATGAAAACCAAAGCACATATATGTATATACACATATGTACGATGAAAAACAAAAAACCATAAAATAATCACGACTATACATACACGTAAATACAAAAAATTATAAAAAATAACATACAAAAAATCGCATGCCTGCTAGAATAACATAAATAACAGAGAGAGTTGCAAAAGGTTGCAGCTGAAATCAAAAGCATAGACTTAGAAAACATTAACTAATATAAACAAACATAATTCCTTTAATTGCGAGACAAGGATCACAATTTTTTGTATTCCTTAAATCACGGTATAGAGAAAAACATACCACTGAAAAGGGCACCTATACTTTGTTATATAACATATACTATACCTTTTTTCTCAATATTCATTTCGATTTATGGGGATTAAACACGGGTTTATATTGCAATTTAATTTAGTATTATAAGAGATAATTTTTAAGCTATTTTCACTGTACAGTCCGCGTGTTTCTTTTGTCTAACTTCTCTCGCTTTTGGTACCGCGTACGAATGGGATAGAGCAAAAATGTATTTACCGTTAGTTTTGTTGGTTTTTTGAGAAATAGCTTTGATACAAACAGTGGTAAATTTCAAACTTAAGTTTTTTTTGTTGGCCTATGAAATCGACCAAAGTGCAGTGGTCCGATTACGCCCCTCTACGAACTTGTAATTTTTTTGTACCGAGAAACCCGCATGCCAAGTTTCATCGATATATCTCAGACAGACAGTCCACGGATTTTAACTTTTCTCGTCATCCCTATCATTTATATATACACAACCTTACATCTATTTCGCTTAGTTTTAGGTGATAAATACAACAGTTAGGTAGAAAACTATTATACGCTGTAGCAATAGGTGGCAAGAGTATAAAAACATTAAAACTGCAAATTAAGTTACTTTGTCTATTTGCATATTGCGAAATATACTTATGAAAGTTTTGAAATAAAATAAGTTTAGCCCTTTTTATTAAAGTATTTAAAATTTATGGTGTTCAGTATTTTAAGTTTATAAAAATAATCGAATACAAAGTAAGTCAATCAGTTTCGAACTATAGAAGCACATGCTTGAGCTCTTATGAGTAGAAGAGAAAAAATATTATATATACTGTTTTTAACAAATTGATTTTTGGAAAAAATGTATTTCTTATATTATATGGTTCAAGACTTAAATAATTTTTGAATAGTGTGAAGTTACCAGTGCATATTTAAAACCACCAGACACTGGCACCATGTCACAGAAACATTGTAAAGAGTCATCCATTTCGAATTCCCTACGTTTTTAAAGAAAAAAAATAGGAAAACTTCAAATTTAATGGAAATTGTTTATTATCATTCTAAAGACTCTTTTACATTAATTTTTTAATATTAACTCTTTCAAAAGTTAGCCGCAGCTATGTCTCTGATGATCCATCCGAATGACACGCGTCATGTTTTGATTCAAGACCTGAATCGAAGCGGGACTATCCGTATATACGTTTTACTTTACATATACCAAAGAAAGAAGTCTAATGGTGTGATATCATGGTGACCAATCGACCGGCCCAAACGTGAAATTATCTGCTCATCGAAGTAAATAAATCATCGTGTTTAAACCAACTATTCAGGCATCAAATAGTCGGTTATAATGGCGCGATAACAGTCACAGTTGACTGTTACGTTCTCACCGATATAATTTTTAAAGAAATATTGACCGACGATTCCAGGGTGCGAAACACGTAACGTAATTTCCGTAATCAAATTGCACGATTTGTAAACGTTGTTCAGTCGTAAGGGAGGTCGTAAGTCTTTCCATGGTGATAACAAATATATCATAACAACTTGACACAACTCATGTCTGATCTGTCAAAACAAGGCTATTGAAAAAAGTATTTATACTTGTATCACTTAACATTGAATCATTAATCATTGAATAAAAACATCGATGAATCGAAATTAAGCGATGGATCACATCAAACAAATGTCGCTGTTTTGTACATCGATGGATATCGGCCATCACTTTAACCCATACTCTAATGGGGAATATATGTATATAGTATCGAATATAAAAAAGTTTAGATATACCAGATGTATTAATTCGGCGGCATTATTCAATATTGATGACATTTGGATGAGTGCGGTACAACTGACGAAATGTATTGATATGTTGTTTAAAGACTTATGCGGCTTAAAATAAGAGAGCACACCTCGAAGAGTTAGATCTAATGTCAGACAGTCTGGTGAAGGTTTTGTTGAAATTCTACCAAATTTGATGGGTGTTGGATCTAATATAGGACATGATATTTTGGAAGATATTAAAGAAACCATTTTATCAGATCAAATGTTGAGGTCAGTTATGTTATCAATAACAATTTATTGAATCACGTCGCTGGTGAAAAATGGTTTATTGCAGTTGTGATACAATTATCATATTTGCGAGAATAACAGCGAGATGGGCAACTATTCAGTGCAATTTTTTAAACCCAAGATTTTAAGTGTTTTGCTACCATATAATTTGGAGCTCAAAATCAATGCGATAGTTTTGTTAATTTGAAATTTAAATACGAAGCAAGCATTTGTGTATGGGAGGAGAATGTAAGGCAAAGCAATGAAAAATAACACAATAGATTGTGAAGTGCTAATTTGGGTTGCTCGGGGAAAACACATTAGACGTATTCAGGGGGTGCAACGCCATTTAATTTTCAAAGAACACCGTTTTCAATCATCATCGCATTTGCTATGCCAATTAACAAATTCCAAGGGCAGACATTTGATATAGTTGGAATATTGTGAGGGAGACTTGTTTTTTCGCATAATCAACTTTATGTTATAACCAGTAGGGATGGAACATTTGACGGGCTTAGATTTATGTCAGTAATAATGGTAGACAAGGTCATTGTTTACATTGAAGTTTGAGAACTTTGCAATACAAAATATAGAATTATTATTATCCATTACTATCATTTTAGATTTAGTTCAGTTTAAATGTTTTTCTATGTATATTACAACTTTTTCATTCGTTCAAGTCGTGGAAGTTGTGGCTTTATTTAAGAACGAACGCGATTATTCAAATATCAACTGGGATTAAATTGGAGATTGAATGTGATCAATTGAAGGATCGACGTGTTGAATTGCGTCAAAATGTTGAATGTTCTCCGCAGAAATTCTGTTCTAGGAAATTGTTGATTTCTAAGCCAATAACTTTCCGATACCACCTGGAGAAAAAATGTACGCAGCAATTCAAATTCAATCCAATCAATACCGCAATATTTTATAAAAATTATATTGGAATCCTTTCACAGATGTAAATTAAATTTTATGCTTACGCGGAGGTGTTTTTAAAAAGAATGACGACACACATGATTCTAGTAAGTTCGTTAAAAACAAGAAAAACTGAAACTTTTTTATTTCTTATCCTTTTATACAGTTATTTTTTAAAGCCTAGATACCAAGCATCATCTTACATTTTAGGAAATGCACAGCTTAAGTGTTAGATGATGAGTTGCCTAATTCTACTTATTATTTATTTTACACCCTGTCAAGAAATGGTTTTCTTCATTTCAATCTCCCGTTTATATGGAAGCCAGTTAAACTTTTTTCCTATGCTATTACAACTGTCCTTAATTATGATGCCAAAAATTAGCGCTATCTGTCAACCAGTGTGTTTACAGCAGCCGTTTATGTCAGTTGGCCTCAGTAATGTTTGTCGTATTTTGCAATGACCGAAAATATTGATCAATGTATTTGTGCTAAATTTTATGTTGTGAACGAATTTTCGTGTGCCGATGCAATGAAAATGTTACAGAAGGCTTTTGGTGAATCTGCTCTGTCAAAAACGCGCACTTACGAGTGGTACAATTCTATATTATAATTTGAAAAAGTGAGGGAAATTTTGCTGAAAATAGTCATGTGAGCTTGAGAGAGATTGCCCATAAATTGGAGATGTCACACGAGAGCGTACGTACGATTATGAATGGAAAATTGGGCATGCAACGCATTGCTGCAAGACTTGTTCCGATAGAGCTGATTTTCCTTCAAAAATGGTATCTAGTGTAAGTAGCTGCAGACGGATCCCACCTTCATGGAACGCATAATTACTGGTGACGAGACATGGATCTACGAATATGACACACTTACGAACCAGCAGTCATTCGAATGGCAAAGGCTCGCCAAAGCTGATCGAAAGTGAAAGTTATGCTCATTGTTTTCTTCCATATTTGTGGTGTCGTCCAATATGAATACGTTCCAGCTGGTCAAACCGTTAACAAAGAGTGCTATCTTGGTGTTATGAGGCGCTTACGAAACGCTATCCATCGTAAACATCCATCATTGTGAATCAATTTTTGGCCGAACACTCAACAAATATCATTGAGCAAGCACCGCAGTCATCCTGTGGCTTCTACTAAATTGAAGACATCAAAACGAATTCGACGCAAAAGCTCAAGGTCATAAAACTTTTTTGACGATTAAAAGAAGTGCAATGTAGGAAAGTGCCGACTAAAATTTTTTTTTACGATTAGAAGAGGTTGTATACATAAGTATTGTTAGGTATTGGTGGCGTTAACTCTCCCATCTCTAAATCGAAACATCCCGTCTTCGAATATATATTTTGTGAGTTATTAATTTGTTTTAATAGCTTTATCAAAATTTCCTCTTTTTCCTCTGATTTTTTATACTCTTGCAACCAGTTGCTACATAGTATTATAATTTTGTTCACCTAACGGTTGTACGTATCACCTAAAATATAGCGAGATAGATATTAGGTTATATATGTATATATGAAAAATCAGGATGACGAGAAAAATGGAAATCTGGTTGACTGTCTGTCCGTACGTCCGTGCAAGCTATGTATAACTTGAGTAAAAATTGAGATATCTCTATGAAACTTGGTATGTGGGCTTCTTAGTACAAAAACAAATTCGAGATCGTAGATGGCCGCAATCGGACCACTGCCACCTCGCTCACTCCTCATATAACGGTACTGTGAAAAAATACTAAAAGCGCGATAAATGAATAACTAAATACGACATTCAATTTTATCTTCGAGATGGTATGGGAGAGCTTTATGGGAGGTGTTGTGAAAATTGGACGATGGGCGTGGCACCGCGCACATTTTGCAGAAATCTCATATCTCGAGACTTTACCAACCGATTTCGACAAAATTTAGTACGTGGCATTCTTCTTACATTGTAATGTCACAGTGTAAAAATGGAAGAAGCAACAACCATGTCTATTTCCCATATAGCATGATTTTAAATTCCACGTGATTCGTTGAGCTCTCAGTACACAAATCACAAAGCAATTAATATAACGGGATAAAGTTTTGCAAGTATAATGTCTTTAGTGTGTGCCACCTTGTGATAAAAAAATGTTTAAGTCTAATAAAAACTGTTCAAGACTCTAAATACCGAATATTTAGACCCTGGTATCTATAGTTGACTTTTTATCGAAAATGTCGGTCATTGTGTGAAATATATGGCTAAAAATGAGAGATAATCATTCTCTTATAATGCTATGTCTGCATGTCAAAAAAAGATTGAATCGGACTAATACTTCCCTTAGACCCCATATACTTAATATAAAGATTTTCAAATTTTCGGGTAACTTCCTGCCGCATGCATTTCTACCGCCAATATGTGAGTTACCCAATGAAAATGAGAGAGCGTGTTTTACTCATACCAGTGTATTTTTGTGCCTAAAATAAATAAATTTGAGCGAAACCTTAGCCTAGCTCCCATATAACTAATATCAGGATTTTCGAACTTTCGGCTGACTTTACTCAATAATAAAGTACCAAATGCCCACCAAGCAGAATTTCTTTTTATTTCCTGTTTTATTGGGGATATCATAATAAAGTTTTCCAATCTTAAATCAATATTTGTTCTTTCAATACACTTTGTTTTAAAAAGGGTTTCAAGTTTTCTTCGTTTGAGAATTTAAAAAATTTTCCAGTGGAATTTTTATATTTTATATCATCAATTATACTCCGTCTATTATTTTTATCAGATATTATTTGCTTCACTAACATCCTTTCAATTAGTATGTTTATCATTTAGCATATCTAACATAACAAGTATTATTATATTTTTTTTTGTCATACATTTCATCATTCATAATAATTTTTTTTTTCATTGAGTTATAAAATTAATAAGAAATAAAAAAGTTTCCCAAAAATAATCAAACTTTAACTATTAATATCTTTTAAACCGGGGGTTTTTACGAAAAAATCATGGGAGACCTTTTTTTAGGGCATTCAATTTCCTATAAAATCTAAGGAACAAGATATTTATTCAAGTAGTTGGAAGCGAGATACAAATTTTTTTATCTGATGATAAGAAAAAACAGAAAACTCTATGTAGGAGGACCTTCCCGTTACAATTAAAAACTCATATTTGGAGAGGCTTTCTTAGAGGTGTCTAGGAACTTATTTTTCCCAGTACCAATCGAAAAATACAAAAACTTTTTTGGAATCACTCTAATATATATGTATATAATATTTACGTACAGTTGTCCACAAAATAATAGGAGTGCCACTATGAAAAATTTGTTTAGCTGCATAACTTTTTTAATTCACAAGTAAAGGACGCGAAACAATAACCGTACACATAACGGGATACTAGCGATAAAATACAAAATAAATTTTTATTCTGATGATTGCTGTTCTACTTCTGCTTTGCTAGTTCTTGGATACACTTGTTATTGCTTTCCACAAAATAATAGGAGTATTAGATATTTCGTTTTCAAAATAGTCCTTAACATAAAAAATATTCACAAAATTAGAAAAATAAGTATAGCTCCATAATCTAGCAGCAATTTAAATTAGTTATTATTTTATTTAATCATTGGGTTTTTCTCCAGTGGGTAGAGGAAATCATTGTACAGAGAACAAGAGGAAAACGACAAAAAAAAATTGAGAAAACTAGGAAAAACTAATAAAGAGATCCAAAAAATTGTAAAATGCTCTTCTTAAATGATAGCAAATGCCTTAAATTATATAAACAAAAATTAAACTCGTAAACAAAAGCGCAAAACATCCACTGCAGACGATCGCAATATAGTACTGGTGGTAACGTTAATCCTTTTGCTTCAGCCAGGAGCATCCATGACGAACTAAATTTGTCAGTTAATACTGAAACTGTTCGTATACATTTGGAGCAGATCAAATTATTTACTAGAAGTCCACGAAAAAGACCCCTTTAAAAAAGAAACACAAGGAAGCCCGCATACAATTTTCAAAAGAGCATGGCTCCTGACCCGCGTCTAAATGGCGAAACATATTGTGTTCAGACGAATCCAAAGTTGAGTTATTTGGTAGCATAGAATCTAGGAACTTTGTTGACGTCCCCCTAACTCAGAATATAATCCCCGGTGTACCTTAAAAACCGTTATACTTGACGATGTCAAATCATGGTATGCGGTTGTTTTTCAACATTGTGGTGTTGGTCCAATACACTTAATTGAAGGCATCATGGACCAAAGGGTATATGTCAAAATATTCGATTAGGTAATGGTATGTGGTACCTCTAGGAATATGTCATTGATATGGGTATATTAATAGAATAATGACCCTAAACGTACCAGCAAGTGCGAAAAAAAATGGTTTAGGGCCAATGGAGTTGAGGTTATGTGGTTACCTGCTCAGTCTCCTGAGCTCAACCCCATTGAAAACCTATGGACAGATATCAACAAGAAAGTAGCTGAAGAGAAACCAACCATTTCGATAGATTTATGGCAAGTAGTGAAAGAGGCTTGGAAAAGAATACCAATAAGACGTTGCCAGGATCTCATAGACTCCATGCCTCGGAGATGTGATGCTGTATTAAAAAAATCGAGGTTATTCATCGAAATATTAATTATTTTGATATTCTGTGAAACTTTGGAAGCAATATATATTAAAATTATAGAACGGCCTCTTATTATATAAAATACTCCTATTTTTTTGTGGAACTAGTTTTTTAGTTTACTTGATATAAACTGCGATATAAATTTTTGTTTATGTTTAATTGAAATAGATGGAATCTGGAAATATTAATAGGTCTTTAGCAAAATGCATTATGCAAAAATTTTGAAAAAATAAAATATTTTTGTCAATGAAAATTAACAATTCGTTTTTCCCATGTGGTCACTCCTATTTTTTTGTGGACAACTGTATATATTATTACATAATGGGTTGTCAAAAAAGTCTTGCGGTATTTTTATTGAATCAATTCGTGTGGCACCCATCCATCAGGCTTCTTACTGACTCCAAGATTTTTCAAATGGATTATAACCTTTTGATGACTACTATTTCGACCAATTCAGCGATTTTATCGCAATTTTCGACGACAGGTCTTCCGGAGCGTGGCGCATCTTCGACCACCTCTACACCAGAACGAAAGCGTTGAAACCATCGTTGTGCGGTGGAAAGGGAAACTGTATCGGGTCCATAAACTGCACAAATTTTATTGGCGGCTTGAGATGCATTTTTGCCTTTATCGTAGTAGTACTGTAAAATATGCCGTATTTTCTCTTTATTTTGCTCCATGTTTGCGACACTATAACTCACGAACGACTTAAAAGAAACAACAATTAATCAAACACGTATTATCGCGTGAAATGAGCTTTCCAAAAAGGTATAGTATGATCCGATGCGAAGCATTAACTTTCATACCTGGTCACACTTGGTCATCAAGTAAAAACTTTTATTTATTCCTTAAGTTTATCACTTACAAATTTAAACAGTTGTGCGTTTTATTTTAAAAATTATTCACTATCATATTACTAAATCACAAAACCAATAAATATTCTATTATAGCTATAATAGCCACCGATTGCTCACTTCGTTAGTATTTCGTACTATAACCACAATTTTTAATCACCTCTTTTAATCACCAATCCAATATTCTAATTTTTTCATTGTCAAGCCAATGGTTTACTACCTTTGCAGTTCGTGGATGGGTTATTTGGACAACAGCCGCGCCCACACTTCGACAAAATTTTGAAAAAAGTAGGTGTAGTCCCGCTCTCTCATAAGCTTAATGTATGCATCTCCTAAACCACTAAAGCTACAACAACGAAATTTGTCTAGTGCAAGAAATCGGACCATAACGTCGCTCACTCCCCATATAAAGGTTCTATTAAAAACTACTTAAATCAATAAATAAACACATTCAAATTTTGAATTTAGATGATATAACAGGGCTTCAGGACAATGGGCGTGACGCCATCATTTAACGACACATATCTCAAAACATGCACGATCGATTTCAACTAAATTTGTTTTGCATATGGCATTCCCCTGACATTTTTGTGTTACAGTGTGAAAATGGGCTAAATCGGATATCATATATCTCATATAACACAATTTTAAATCCATTTGAATCTTTCACTTCTTGTGTACAAACAAGAAGCAATTAATATAATGGGATCAAATTTTGCACGAATAACTCCTTTAGACTATG
>CM050322.1:82536738-82561738 GCA_027475135.1 Bactrocera correcta | reverse complement strand
CTGAAAAAATTTAGGTCGAAACGCCTTGCAATGACCAATGATTGGCAATAGATTATGAAGTCTGACTAAAGCAAATAGAATTTGATAAGCTCACCATGACCTTCAGTTCCGTCTTTGCTGCGGCTTGAATCTCCTCTATCGTATAAAAACGGTGTCCCCGGAGTGGTCTTTTGAGCTTGGTGAACAGCCGGAAGTCGTACGGCGTCAGATCAGGTGAATACGGTGGTTGCGGAACGATATGGGCTGAGTTTTTGGCGAAATGATCACGAATTACGAGGGCAGTATGGGATGGTGCATTATCGTGGTGTAAAAACCAAGAATTGTCTTTCCACAATTCCGGCCGTTTTAGGCGGATAGCGTTACGCAAACAAAGCATAACGTTCAAATAATATTCCTTGTTGACTGTTTGACCGGTTAGAAGGAATTCATAATGCACAACACCACGATAATCGAAGAAAACAGCCAACATGACCTTGATTTTTGAGCGACTTTGGTGCGACTTTTTTGGTCTCGGCTCTCTTTTGGAACGATATTCGCTGGACGGATCGGTTGTTTCGGGTCGTAAGAATAGATCCAAGTCTCATCGCCAGTTATAATGCATTTCATGACACTCTGGTGGTCGGAAAGCATCGTTTCACACACTTCAACGCGACGCCTTTTTCCAAAAAATTCAATGCTTGAGGCCTAAAACATCCTTCGACGGTTTTTCAACACCAAATCTTTGATTTGTTGAACGTGAGCTTCGTCCGTTGAGGTTGATGGTCGCCCTGGACGCTCTTCGTCTTCGACACGTTCACGGCCGGCTTGGAACTCACTATATCACTTGTAAAAATTTTTTTAGACATAGCCTCATCACCAAAGGCTTTCTGCACTATCCTCAACGTATCCGCAGCAGAAAATTGATTCCGTAAACAAAATTTAATGCAAATTCTTTGCTCAACAAATTTCGACATCGCAAAAAACGAAAAACTCACTTTTAGCAGCTCACAAAACGACACGTATCTCAAACACTAATGAATATTTTGACATTATATGTATATGGCCCACCATTTATAATGATTTTGTGCTTTTACTACTGTGCCCAAAAAATAATGTGGCATTTGAATTAAAACTGCGCGCGTCGAAGGATTTGGAGAATTATTTTCTTTTTTTGGGTTAGTTGACAGTACTACAATCTTTTACGCCCTATCTTCGAATTTAAAATTACAGTACTACTAGCCTAAAAAAAGAAAATAATTCTCCAAATCCTTCGACGCGCGCAGTTTAAATTCAAATGTCAACTTATTTTTTGGGCACAGTAGTAAAAGCACAAAATCTTTATAAAGGGTGGGCCATATATAATTTTAAATTCGAAGATAGAGCGTAAAAGATTGAGTGTAGCGTTTGCTGTATGGCACGTAGCGCAGTCTTGCTGGAACCAAATGTTGTCCAAGTCTTCCTCTTCAATTTGCTTGAAGAAAAATTCGGTTAACATTGCGCGATATCGCTCATTGATAGCTACGGCGGTTCCTTTTTCATTTTCGAAGAAAAATGTGTCGATGATTCTGCCAGACCAAAATCCGCACCGTACAGTGATTCGACGATTACGTGCGGGTTTTCTGTGCCCCAAATGCGACAATTCTGCTCGTTAACGTTACCATCGAGGTGGAAATGAGCCTCGTCCGAAAAGATGATTTACGGTAGAATTGACCATCCTCGGTCAAACGAATTTTGGAAAAAAGTTTTCAATATTTCCCAGGCTTCTTCTAGTGAATAGCGACCCAATTCGTAAACTTTAGACTTTTTACTGAATATCTGTCTTTTTCCGAATGGTATTTGATTTCCCATGTCGAAATATAGATAATTCAAATTTAAAACGTTAGATGACCCACTCTATATTTAGAATATGGGAGTTGAGGTATTGTCGACCCGATTTTATATATTTTTCTCAATATCACATACTATTACCTTGGCACATACTAAAAAATCAATAATATAGAGCAAAGTCAGCTGGATGTTCGAAAGTCCTAGTATAGTTTAGAGGCTAGCTCAAGTTTTCGCTAAAATTTACCGATTTTATGCACAAATTTCACTGTAATGAGTAAAGTAGGCTCTCTCATTTTCAATGAGATAAATCTCTTATTGACAGATATATGTAGAATAAAATCACCCGGATGTTCCAAAATCTTTATAACTATTAGGTATATGGGGGCTAGCGGCAGTATTAATTCCATTTCAACCCATTTTTGATATATAGGCATACCATTATCAGAGAACGATTATCCCTGAATTTCAAATATATATCTCACACACTGATCGATATTCTCTTCCAAAAGTCAGCTATACGTAATGGGGTGACATGTTCAACAGTACCGTTATATAGAGAGTGAGTGCTGTCGCTGGGAGTTCTTATAGAATTTGCGTTGAGAAAATTTGGTTGTTGTAGCATCAGTAGTTTAGGAGATATGTACATTAAACTGACTAGACAGCGGGGCGAACAGGTGCCGCTTACTATAACGATCTCCTTATAACCAGTTTTTATACACTTTTGCTTAATGTCGATTTGTGGGTTTGGCAGTGCTTAGATTACGCCCATTTAGGAGCTCGTAATTTATTTTGTACTGAGGAATGCGCTTGCCAAGTTTCATGAAAATATCTACATTTTTACTCAAATTACAGCTTCAACGGAGAGACAGTCACCCGGATTTCAATTCTTCTTGTCATCCTGATTATTTACATATGTATATATATATGTACACTCCAAATATGTATCTCGCTTAGTTTTAGGTGATGCGTACAACCGTTAGGTGAAAAAATTATAATATTCTGTAGCAACAGGTTACAAGATATAAAAAATAAATGCTGCTGTAATCTTGAATAAGCAGAATGGATATACCAATTATTGGACTTTTGATGGAAATTAAAAAAAAAATTGCGTTAATTTTGGCTGTTGTTATAAAAATTAAAATTGAGAAATTTTGATTAATAGTAAATAGCTCCATGTGCTTACTTGAGCTGAGTGTACCCTACAAATTTCAAGTTGGTCATTCCGTTCTTGAAATACGATGGAGGAAAGTGTGAACATTTGTTGAGCTATTTCGTACCAATTCGTGCCAATTCGCTGTTGCGAATGCTCAAATGACCACAAATTTTCGGCAGAGCCCTTCTCTCGAACACTCCTAAGGCCGACTCGTAAGATGATGTAGTTGTCATTGGAATGATGAAGAACTTGTAGAGTTTGTTCTCTGTTCGTCGAGAGAAGATGTTACTTTTTAATTGTCTACTTAGTCCAAAGTAACACCTTCAGCCAGAATGCGTCTGCGATAGATTTCAAGGCTGATATTTTTTTTGGTGTTAATACTGGTTCCAAGATAGACGAAATTATCTACGACTTAAAGTTCCACAGTGTTGTGTGAGCCAATTGGCGAATGCGATGGCGGTTTGATTGATAACGTGAGATATTTCGTCTCGTCCTCGTTTATACCCAGACCCTTACGCTTCGTTTCTCTATTTATCTTTGCAGGTCGTATTATTTTCTCCAGCAATATAAGATGTGGTGGATGCCAAGTTCATAAATAGCGGCTTGTTTTGTTTGCATACATATGCGTCTCGCTTCCATTTTCAACTCTCAGTATCTATCCCTCCCCGTTCGTATTATGATCGGTCACAACTTTGCGATGTATACCCCTCTGTGACTGATGTGGTAGTCTAGCAGACACCAACAGACACAAAAGGGTATTTTGTACCGTTATTTTCCATACATCTACTCTCTCGTTCTCTGTACCTTCTTATTGTATACTTATGCCTATGTTAGTTTATTCAGATCGATTGATGTAAGCACACTTGTCATTTTAAGCGAAAAAGTGACTGCTAGTCAACCACATCAATATTAAAGTAGGTGTCTGTGAGACAATCACATCAGTATTTTTGTTATATTTTCATAGTGTCTCCTAAACAACACGTCAGTAAAATTGTTATTTTTTAGTTTTCGCATATCGCAAGAGCCACATTGTTCTAAGAGAACCCCATCTGAAACTTTTAAAAGCCGAAATGAGGTAATACAATGTAAAAATGAGAAGAAAAACATTTATGCTTAATCAGGCAAGAGAATTGGTGCTAGACCATATGAAATTGCGGGTGTACAGTGAAAGGCTGCCACAAGAACTAAGAATGATGCTCACCAGGGTTCTTGGCCAAGATCTACCCCCTCCTCCACCAATTATTCAATCTAATCTAATCCAGAGTAGTAGAGTTTGATAAGGTATGACATGAGGGCCTTATATACAAAATTAAAAATATTCTACCTTCAGAATTATATAAAACATTGGAATCGTATTTAAAAAATAGAAAATTTATGGTAAAAGTGGGAGATTTCATATCTGATGAAAGACAGATAAGGGCTGGTGTACCCCAGGGCAGTGTTCTAGGCCCAACACTATACATCATATATACAGCAGATCTTCCAACAGCTAACAATGTATTAACTTCTACGTTTGCGGACGACACAGCTATAGTGAGCCGTAACAAATGCCACATAATAGCATCAAGAATATTAGCCGAGCACTTAAGGTTTGTCGAAGAATGGCTAGCCAACTGGCGTATAAAGGTAAATGAACACAAGTGTAAACATGTTACATTTTCGCTTAGACCAAAAATGTGTCCGGCAGTAAAAATTAACAATATTTTAGTACCCCAAGCGAATGAAGTAACTTATCTGGGTATTCACCTAGATAGAAGACTTACGTGGAAAAAACATATATCTAGTAAAATAACTTGCATGAAGACAAGAGCTGCAAATCTAAATTGGCTATTAAATAAAAACTCCAAACTTAGCCTAGACAACAAAGTGCTTTTATATAATGCGGTCATAAAGCCGATTTGGAAGTATGGCATTCAACTGTGGGGTACGACCTGTACAACTAATATAGACATAATACAAAGGTTCCAATCAAAAATGCTTAGATCAATCACGTGTTCACCATGGTACATGCGTAATGAAAATATCCATAAAGACCTTGGTATTTCTATGATAAGGAAAGAAGTGGAAGACAGCAGAATTAAATATATATCTAAACTCCATGATCACCCAAACCCTTTGGCTAATGCTTTGGTACATTCCTGCGATCAAACACGACTTAAAAGAAGAGATATGCCCGCGTACTGAGGAGCAATGTATCACCAAAACAGCTCAATAACTTGCTTGAGCGTGTCTAGTTTTTTTTAAATAGGTTTAAGATTTTAGTACTTATTGTTAGGCTTTCAAAACAAAAAGCAGATTCAATAAATAAAAAAGATATTGAAAAAAAAAGAATCCACCAAGTGGAAGAAAATTGTGTTCAATTTGTCCCCAAAAAATAAAAAGGGTAACAAGGTATTGCTGTTGTGATTGCTTAAAGCCAATTTGCCTCCACTGCTCTCTTTGTGAAACCTGCCAGGAAAAGTTGTAGTTTTATACATTTATATATATATTACGAGTATATGCTTTAATGTGCCTTTTAACATGTCTGTTAATTTTTTTTTTTACCACTGGATTTATTACTTTTTGTTATCAACTGTTAAATTGAAGTCTAAATGATAAAAAATTAAAAATATTTGTTCAAAAAAATTTATTTTTGAGTTTTTTTTTTTGATGATCTAATACAGGTCCATGTTTTTTACAGAAAAATCATGCCATACCGATAAATAACTCATAACACCAATTTTCGCTTTGAATTAGAAAAATACCTTTATAAGTAATAACTTAAACTTATAAACAATAAATAAAAATGGTTTTATTAGTTTTACAAAACGGAACTTGGAAAATATAAGACATAGAAATGGTGTCTGGTAGTCTACCACGTCATTAGAATCGTTAGAACTATATCACGTCAGTCGCAGAGGGATGCTGTCTGCTTTCTCTCCACTGCGATACGACAATTCTCGTCGTACCAGCCCTTTTACCAAGTTGCTGATGAGTGCTCTCAGGGAGCTGAAATGCAAGTCGAGTATAAAACCGTTTAACTATCGGGTGTGATTGTAGCACGTCAAGGAGAATGGAAACATGTCGTATGGTTTGAATTTTGCGATCCGGAGACTAATACTACAGACAATCATATTTTAAGCTCCTGTGAAGTCGATCAGCCTCAACCCATTTGGAGAGGATTCGTCAAGGAGGCTGAATTTTTCTACTGTTGTACCAAAGATGTCTTCTCTGTCCCTGGCGATGAAAGCGCCAAGCATAATTTTGACATTGTGGCGGGGCAGTTATAATAAGCGCGTTCAAGCTGCTCAAAAATTGCATCTGTAGTCATTATCGTTCTTCTCTTACGTCGGTGTGTAGGCGCAAATCAGTGATATGTTGAAAATTGTATGTCTGATTCTGACACCGGAGTGAATGCCAGGCCTTGCGTTCCTTTATAAGCCCCTGTCTCCATTCTTTTCCGAGCTGGTCAGCGGCACCTTTCCAATTTAGGAACCAGACATAATCATAGTCTTTATTACGTTTGCTTCTCGTGAACAGACGCTGCAATTAGATTTCAGCCGTCCCTCAAACTGGAGTGACTTCGCTGTAGCTTTTTGTCTTTTAGCAGTGACATCAGGTTACACAGAGGTTTGCTACCACATCTTAGCCAAGGGCTGCTCACGTTTCAAGAGTAGGAATCGGGAGCAGCCTTACAACTGTATTTACTTACCCAGAAGCATGCCTTCATCTTATCACACCACATACCCCTTAATACCACAAAACACAGAGTTGGGAAAAACACATTTTGAGTTGCTAGACCGCTCCTCAGTACTCCGATCAGTTCTTTTTTCTAACTGCTGTATCTTTAAAACGACTTCAAATTACAAAAAAAATAACACTTTACTACCGTATTCTAGCTATGTTGAGAAAGATATTTATTAAAAAGTCAGTTAATAAAATACTAAATTTCTTTGTAATCCATTTACGATTTATTTATTTATTTAGTTACTTAAGTCTATGAACATTAATTCTTACGGACTAATAGAAAATTAAAAAAGATTAAATTAGAATTCTTAAATAATAAAATTATAATTATATAAACAGATAACTTAAACTAAAAAAACAGAATTGATGAAGGAATCCCTAGAGTGAGAAAAATCAAGAAAAACTTTCTCGGGTTGAACACACGCATTGCACGCTTGAGATGATCGTAATCCGCAAATTTAGGATTCTCCTTTTTAAAATGAAATGGGTAAATAGATCTGAGACAACGCTGAGGAGTATTGAAATTAATTTTTCCTAATAAAAAGGGACAGTCAATACCTCCATTAATTACATTAAAAACAAATGAAAGGCAAAGCACGGGCCGTCGATTTTCCAGTGGTTCAAAATGTAAAAACGAGATTAATGCGATGGTATGGGTCAACAAACTTTAAGGAGCGGAGGGCAAATTTAAAAAAAATCTTTTGAACGCGTTCAATTCTATTAATTGAAGATATGCTATATGGTATCCAAATGAACACTGCATACTCCAAGATAGACTGAACAAAACATGTATACAATAATTTTAACGTATAGGGGTCGGAAAAATTTGGTGCGAGATTTAAAAACATTTACCTAAGTAGATTCAGAAAAAGCCTCGATTTCAGGCACCAATCATATAAACTATCTATATCACATTCAAGTTTAATTGCATTTACGGAGTTTTTAACTGCTAAAGTTTTTAAGTCATCAAAAGCACTCCCGAAGACGCAATGAATGAATCGGATGTCACCCAATTGACACTAACAACTATGTTTTGTGCAAATATGACTTAATCCACTGCAAGAAATCTGTGTAAATGCAATCTACTTAAAATCCAGCGGAGAAGCCAGAAATGATATAATCGCTAAAACCGCTAAATTTTACACAGTGGAGCGACCAGAGACAAACCCATCTGATTTTATCTGTCTATATATTTTATTTATCATCTATTTCTAACGGAACACTCAACAATTTCATAAATAGTAGAAAGTTTAGAAATAGGTTTTTAGTTGGAGACTACATGCTTTCTACCACTTTTACGTATAGGGGTAATGCATATCAATTTCTAGTCTGAAATAAAATTCCCAGAGGACAGAGACTTATTGGAGAGAAACAAGAGAGGATATACCAAGTCAGGACAATTTTTTTCAAGTACAGGCGGCAGCCCATAAAGGTCTAATTTGAAAGAAGGCTTAATACACAAATAGCCTTGGCAATATCATCCTGTGGAAGGCACAGTGTGCCAAAATTTATTGATGGAAAATTATTAGCCGAAAAAGTGAAAGTGGGTTCAGGCTCATCGTGTAAATTTGAAGAATTCAGCAAACAAGGTGGAAATTTCGCGAGGAGTGCATGTCGACTTATCACCCCAGCGCGAAGCTGACGGAATGGGCGAACATGCTCTTCTAGATTTTAAAAAGTTCCAAAAAGACTTAGGGTTCTACTTAATGTTAGAGTCCGTGCTGCCAATAAACCTTTTGTAGAGAAATTTATCCAAATCATTAAACAGTTTTGTGTAATGCTGAAACTGTACAAAGGAAAAATGAGATTTAGGTGAAGAGAATTTTCTTATTGGAATGGAAAAACTATTAGCCGTATCTAGTCCAGAAAGTAAATCATCTTGGAAAATCACAAAATGCAGCATTAAGACCAACCCCGTCTATAGGTTTGACAGGAGCGAAAAGATAAGTATCCACCTCAAATGCTAACGGAGAATGGTGAGTGGTAGCTGGAGAAATTGAAGAGAATCCATCAAGGAAGCTAGAGTTTAAATTATGGCAATATCGCTTATATTATTATACTTATACACCTCTAGAGGACCATTAGGAGGAATGTATGAAACTACAATGGACAGAGTGTCATGAATTTGAATTTGCGATGAACTAATAAGAGGATATCTAAGACAGCCAATTTTTTCGTGATCTCTATCCTTACGGAAGACATAATAGAAATATTCACTGTCTTAGTAACCAGTATTAAGCCAGGTCTCAACAATAATGATAATATCAAAATCCAATTGTGAAGAAAAATTGCGAATAATATTTGATTTTGACCAAATACCCGATAAATTTTGATAGTACACCTTAAGACAAGAGCCATTAGGGGAAAGTACAGAAAACGGATGAATAAAGTTATGATTAAAATGCACATAACTAGTTTGCAGTGATGCTTTCCCCTCCCTTAAGAAAAATGTAAAAGGGGCGGAACTTAATGCCAGAAGGCCATACTGAAGAAGAAAAAACGGCATAAAATAGACGGGGATACACCTAACTTAAAGTTTACCCTCTTAAAATCATTAATATTAGTATTGCTCTTAATTAATTTATAACATGAAAGATGTTGTCTATCAACGTTAGCATATTTAACAACGAAAGATATAATAATAATCTTAAAGACAGACAAGTGAATCCATTTCTTAGGTATGACGACATCGAGATCACAATGGGAATTAACACCCACAACAGTTGAAGCAGTTGGGGATTTTTTGTTCCTAGTGCTCACTTTTAACTTCAAATTTACATTAGCATTAATTGAAGTTCGGATTAGCAGAATCATCAGAGGCATCTGTTTGAGTAGCATTAACAGGGATATTGGGGCGATCTGGTTTGGTAGCAACTACTGGATGGTTTTGGCATTGTCTTTCGAATGAGCGTTGACATTCCCAGCAACAGCGTCAGCATATGTATTGGCATATTTAGCAGCATTGTGAGCAGCAGCAGGTAGAGCAGGGACAGCGCGATAATCCACACAGACATTACCAGCAGAAACTGAAACAGCAACGTTAGACGGAGATGTATTTGTACCATTAACAGTGGAGCAGGCGGCAGAGAATGCTTTCGGTACAGCGAAAGCCAGATAATCCACACTCACATTATCAGTAGAAGCAGAAACAGCAACGTTTATAGCAGGAATAGTGAAAAACGTAGAATCCTGGCCCGAGTCAGCTGATACATACGTGGGGTGACGTGAGAATCCACGACATTTGGATTTTTGCCGCAGAAACATGGCAGCTGATTGCTTTCTCACAACGCAGGGTTACCAATATCGATATACTGCAGTAATTATCAACTTTTATAATTCAATCTGTTCAAAATGTTTTAATATGTTTGAAATTTTCTTAAAATAACTCAAAATCAGAGTCGAATGCTATTATTTATAAATATAGATTGTAAAAAATTGTAATTGGAAACATATGCAGATGTGCTCAAAGCTACATATATATGCGTATTGGGCAATGGCAACATTGTTCAAATGAAAACAAACAAAGATGGCTGCTTTCTGCGTTTTTCCTACGTGTTCAACTGTGCACACATTTTACTCGATAAGGAAGGAAAAGGAAGGAAGGGAGTAGCGTTTTTGACCGGTTCTGCTATTAGACGGAGAAGCATTTGTAACGGTTTTTTCAATAAGAGCGCTACACATTTTTTTAAATAAAACAAAAACGGCTTGGGACATCAATGAAATTCTTTATTCCTGTGAAAGTAAATTACCCGTTGACAACAAAAGTCGTATGAGTAGAAGTGAGAATGGAGTTAGCAGCAGTTGGAGTTGCAGAGTATGCTTTTGGTATAGCGGGAGCAAGATAATATGCAGAAGCAGGAACAGCAACATTACACGGAGAAGCGTTTGTAGAAACAATTGTAACAACAACAGTCCCAGCTGTGAGATTGGAGTAGGCAGAAGATAGAACATTCGAAACTGATGCAGAAAATATGCCGTTGTCGTATAAATTGTTTTGCACATTGCAGATCTCTGACTTCAGTTCGTTAAACTTTGCGAATAAGGAATTTCGATCATCACGCAGTTGATGTATTAACGTGAGCACCTTCGAGTGTTCACTTCTCAGTGAAGTAACTTCAATTGTAATTGTTTAACTAGAGAACCCGTCCACGATTCACTGTGGCTGATACATAGATAATACTACTACCATTTATATGATTTCTATTAGTTGGATTATAAGTATTAGTTAATGAGATATAATATTTTGTGAAGCAACTTGCGTTAGTTTACAAAAAATATGGATCATAAAGCATTTCGTGTGTTAATAAAGCATTTGGCTTTTTGGGGAAAATACTGTTGAATTTGGGCTCAGTTGAAAGATTATGACATCAGTCTTTTGGGATGCACGTGGTATAATAAATACTCAACGACTGATTACTGAGCCAGTTATAATCTATTTCACTGCGTATTTGCTTGCAGTTCTTTTCTTCTATTCCAAATATTTAGCAATTGTATTATTTTTGAAAAGACTCTGTTTAAAATTGTACGCATAAGTATATCCAAATGATTCCTACAAACATGAATTTTGCGCAAATGCTTATTATTTGAAATATAATTTTTGTATTTATGAGTTGTATTAAATTTTGACATAAAGAGATAAAAGTTATCCTATGTCCTTACCCTGGTTCTAAGCTACCTCTCCAACAATTTTCAGCCAAATCGGTTCAGCCGTTCTTGAGTTATAAATGGTGTAACTAACATCAACTTTCTTTTATATATAAAGATAAGTATAGGGGTTTAAGAGAGGTACGATTCAACCCATTTTTTTGCATACAGACATACTATTGTCAGAGAAGGATTATCCTTTAATTTCGATCTCGTAATCCAGAGCATTTATATATTTGATTAGTTTTAGGAAAGAAAGAGGCCGAAATGCGTGAGTATGAAGAGCTTGATAAGTTGGCCGACAAGGGTAATGCTAAAAAATTCTACGAAAAGATGCGGCGGCTAACTGAAGCTGTCAAGACCGGAGCATACTCTTGTAGAACCCCCAAAGGTAATCTATTGACCGATGCCCAGAGCATACTTAAATTATGGAGGGAACACTTCTCCAGCCTGCTGAATGGCAGTGAACGCACAACGCTAGGAGAAGGCGAACCTGATTCCCCAATCGCTGACGATGGGGCAGACGTTCCTTTGCGCGACCATGAAGAAGTTCGAATAGCAATCACCCGTCTGAAGAACAACAAAGCGGCGGGGCCGATGGATTGCCGGCCGAGATAAGAACTGATAAGGAGCATGCATCAGCTTCTTTAAAATATGGTCGGACGAAAGATGCCCAACGATTGGAATTTAAGTGTGCTTGCCAATCCATAAAAGGGAGACCCCACAATCTGTGCCAACTACCGTGGGATAGCCTCCTCAACATCGCGTATAAGGTTCTATCGACCGTATTGTGTGAAAGATTAAAGCCCACCGTCAACAAACTGATTGGACTTATCAGTATGGCTTTAGACCTGGCAAATCAACAACCAATCAGATATCCACCATGCGCCAAATCTTATAAAAGACCCGTAAAAGGAGAATCGACACACACCACCTATTCGTCGATTTCAAAGCTGCTTTCGATAGCACGAATAGGAGCTGCCTTTATGCCGCGATGTCTGAATTTGGTATCCTCGCAAAACTAATACGGCTGTGTAAACTGACGTTGAGCAGCACCAAAAGCTCCGTCAGGATCGGGAAGGATCTCTCCGAGCCGTTCGATACCAAACAAGGTTTCTGACAAGGCGACGCGACTCCCTGTCGTGCGACTTCTGCAATCTGCTGGTGGAGAAAATAATTATATCTGCAGAACTTAATCGTGCAGGTACAATTTTTTATAAGTGTATATAGCTGCTGGTGTATGTATTTTTCTCTGTGCTATATACAAATTATCTATACGAACTATTTCACCAGATTTTGCACTGTTTAATTATAGCTTTTATTTTTGCTTTCATTTTGAGATTTTTGTATAAGCTGTTTTGTATATTCGTCTCCATTTCTGTGTGGCGTTTATGTTCTTTTAATATTGTTTCGTTTTGAATGTCCTCGTTCGTAATCTCATCAACTTTCGTTTGAGTATATCGAATTTATAATTAGAAAAATTAATTGGGTATGTTAGTTGAATTAATCCCATTATTTCTTCGGAAGTAAATATGCCATTTATCACGGAAGGGTTTAAATAACGTTTAAAAAGTGAAATTAGGTTTTCTGAGGAAAATGTTTGTTTAATTTATCACGTGTCATGGTTTAAATGGACGTTTAAAAAAGTCCAAATTGGTTTTTAAAGGAAAAGGGGTTTGTTTAATTATTACATGTCTATGGTATGTCGGAAATGGTATATTAAATTGTTCCAAAGATCCAAAGTTGGCTTTGAAAACATTTATGGGTACTTCTACGGCAGAAATTAGGCTGTGCGATGAGCTGTCACCTGAATGTGTGGCTACTGATAAAGAATTTTTTTCAAATGGTCTTGAAAGTATCTGTTACTATGTTAGCTTTACCAGGTATATATTTCAATTCGTAATTATGGGTTCTCCATTCTGGTCTAAGACAGCGCCTATGGCATAGTTGGAAACATCTGTTGTTAAATCGAATTCTTTTTTATAACACGGGTTTTGTAGAATGGCGTCTTTCGATGTCAATATGTATTTTATTTTATTAAATGCAGTTTTAGCATCATTGTTTAATTGGATTTGGATTTTTTTGGAATCCTGAAAGTCCTAAATATGATCTAAGGTCTTTAAGTGTTTTGGGGTATGAAAATGTACAATAGTTTTTACTTTAGATGGGTTTGTGGAAATACTAGCAGACGAAATAAAATAATGAAAAAAACTTGATTTTTAAAGAATTCGCATTTTCATATTAGCTTTACGGAGTGTATTAAAAATTTTGTCAATATACTCTGGATGAGATTTTTCGTCTTCTTCTTCTCTTCTTTACTGGCGATTTCTTCGTCTTAGTTAAATATTATTATGTCGTCTATATAGACAAAACATATTTTTCCTATAAATTGTCTCAAAATGTTGTCTGATGTACGTTGAAATATGGATGGGGCGTTCTTCAGTCCTAAAGGTAGTCTTGTGAACTCGTACCTTCCTTAAGAGGAATTTGATGGAAACTGCTTTTTAAGTCGATTACTGAAAATATTCGGTTTTCTTTTAATTTTGATAATACTTCATTTATCTCTGGTATTGAATATCTGTCAGCAGTTGTAACTGTGTTTAGCTTTCTGCAATCAATAACTAATATGAAATTTTTATCGCCTGATTGATCATCTTTTTTGGGCACAACCCATTGATTTTCTGATAATACCGTCCTCAAATAGTTTATTTTTTTGTTTTTCTATTTCTTGTTTTAAACTGTCAGTATATGGGTATGATTTTGAGTATATACATACATAGCTGTATCTGAATTTGTTCTAATTTCCACTATTACTTTTGTTGTCCAAGTAAGTGTTTCGTTAAGTTCTGAAAATAAATTTCGGCGTTTTTGTACAAGTTGTTTAATTTCGTTTTTTTCTGAAATTCATATGTTCGTCACTGATTTGAATGGAATGGTCATCTTTCGTCCTATATTGATGGAGTTGAATTTTACGTTTGTTTGCTACGATCATGAAATTTTCTTCAGTACGTATTATTGCTGATAATTCCTTTAAACTATCATTTGGGTGGCAAAAAAAATTTAATTAGTATTCTTCGATATTAAACAGATTAAAAAAAGAGTGATGGGTAATGTGTATTTTCCCACCGATTGAATTTGCGTAAAAAGGGTTATTGTTTTCTTTAAGGTTTGGAACTAAATTTGATTGCATATAATTTTTATTGGAACCTGTATCAATTAGGATTTTTAAAATTTCTCCACTCTTCGTTTTACAGTTAAAATAAGGAAACGAAGAGCTGTTTAGTCTAAAAAATGGACATCTGTCAAGTTTAGCGTTTGTTCGTTTTCGCCAGTTTCTGTTGTATCGGAAAAGTCTTATTTGTGTTCGTTGTTTCAGGAATCATTGCTGTATTAGTAATTTTATTCACTGTAAGGTTCAAAGTTTGGTTTGGGGAAATTGTTGGTTAAAATTTGGAAGAAATTTCTGTTGTTGTTATTGTTGTCTAGGATATTGATATTGGTAATTAGTTTATTCATGCTGATTGTTTGCGTGTTTTGATCTGAAGGTTTGATCATCTAATTTCAGGCAAAGGTGAAGAGCTTGTGGTAGGTTTTTGGTTCTCTGATGCCGAGAAACCTAGGAAGATCACCAGTAAGTCCTCTGACTTATAAGTCAGAATAGCAGTTTTCAGTTAAAAGGTGAATTGCTTTTCCATACAACCAATTTTGTTAATCAAATAAAAATCAAAAATCATTAATTGTTAGTCTTCCCTGTATGAGACAAGTCATTTGATACTCTAAAGTATCTATGTCTCTTTTGTCTGCGTAAAGGGTAGTTAAAAACCGAGATACTGCTGTGCAATCTAAAGGCGTGTTATACGACTCTGGTGCTATGTTTGCTTTCCCTATAATTTTATTTCGATTACATTTAAAATACCAAAATATCGTGGTGTGCCTTTTGAGAGTTCATATATCAGCTCAACAACTTTCTTCCAGGAGATAAACTCTGAAGCGTTCCCTGAAAATTCTCGTAATGATCGCACTATTTTGTCAATTTCGTTCATGATGTCCCCATATCTATCGTCTATTGTTTCGTCAGTAATATTGTGGTTCGTGCCATTATTTAGAGTATTTTCCGTCCGTCTGTGACATCTGAGTTTTTAACTAAATGTTCCCATTCTGGCGAAATTTGGTCAGCAGGAGCTGTATTCCCCTGCACAGGTGGTCTTATCAAATTATTTGGGTTGGACATATTTTTCATATAGATTTTGGTTTATTTTCTTTGGAATATATTCTTTACTTTTGTTTTATTTATGTTTTTAATCTTTGGAGGGTCCATTTTACAGGAAAGTCGCAGATTTATTTGACTGTTATAAGAACCGGAGGGTCCCCCGAAGGTGGTGAATCTCAGCTTTTATATTATTATTTATTATTGGCCGTTATTATGCGTAGTAAAAAAGGAATTCTCTTTGGCATCCTTTGAATTTGATTTAAAAATTTTTTTCCTCTTTACTAAATTGATTGAGTTTTCCTTTTCTTAACTTTTCGTTCTTTTCTTATATATTTTTAAATTAATAATTTTCTTTCCTCACTTTATTATACCCTGAACAGGGTATATTAACTTTGTCACGATGTTTGTAACACCCAGAAGGAAGCGTCGGAGACCCTATAAAGTATATATATAAATGATCAGTATGTTGAGCTGAGTCGATTTAGCCATGTCCGTCTGTCTGTCCGTCTGTCCGTCTGTCCGTCTGTCTGTATATATACGAACTAGTCCCTCAGTTTTTAAGATATCCTTTTGAAATTTTGCAAACGTCATTTTCTCTTCAAGAAGCTGCTCATTTGTCGGAACGGCCGATATCGGACCACTATAACATATAGCTGCCATATAAACTGAACGATCGGAATCAAGTTCTCATATGGAAAACTTTCGCATTTGACAATGTATCATCACCAAATTTGGTATAGATTATTTTCTAGGGCAAAAATGTAATATCCGAGAAAATTGTTCAGATCGGTTAACTATAACATATAGCTGCCATACAAACTGAACGATCGGAATCAAGTTCTTGTATGGACAACTTTCACATTTGACAAGATATATTCACGAAATTTGGTATATATTATTTTCTAAGGCAACAATTAATCTCTGAAGAATTTGTTCAGATCGGTTAACTATAGCATATAGCTGCCATACAAACTGAACGATCGGAATCAAGTTCTTGTATGGACAACTTTCACATTTGACAAGATATATTCACGAAATTTGGTATATATTATTTTCTAAGGCAACAATGTAATCTCTGAAGAATTTGTTCAGATCGGTTAACTATAGCATATAGCTGCCATACAAACTGAACGATCGGAATCAAGTTCTTGTATGGACAACTTTCACATTTGACAAGATATATTCACGAAATTTGGTATATATTATTTTCTAAGGCAACAATGTAATCTCTGAAGAAATTGTTCAGATCAGTTAACTATAGCATATAGCTGCCATACAAACTGAACGATCGGAATCAAGTTCTTGTATGGACAACTTTCACATTTGACAAGATATATTCACGAAATTTGGAATATATTATTTTCTAAGGCAACAATGTAATCTCCAAAGAAATTGTTCAGATCGGTTAACTATAACATATAGCTTCCATACAAACTGGACACATAGTTACTAATAGAAATGCACCTGTGAAGGGTATTTAGCTTCGGTGCAACCGAAGTTAACGTTTTTTCTTGTTTTTTTTTTTTAATTTTTTTATTTATGTTCTTACTTATTAATTTAAATTATCTTAATTTATTCTAAAGTAATATAAACGTCAGCTATCCTCTCATGGCCGGTGACCGTGTGTTGTCCTTTTCTTTCTGTACTCGGGCGCACCTTTTCACTCAGTCTGTACCACGTAGCGGCCGGTGTAGTCCGTATTAATAATATTGGTTGAGTTGTGCGGATTGCTCTTCGCTCGTTATCAGGCTTTTTCTCACTTTGCTCGTTATCGAGCTTCACTTCGCTCGGTTTCGGACTTCACTTTACTCGGGCGCCAGTTATTGAGCAATGTTTTTTAATTTGACCTTTTTTATTCCAGCTCTTTTAATGCTTTTGTATTGACGTTTATTTCTTCATTCCGGTTTGTAGGTCAGCAATTACGATATTTCCGCAGCGCACAGATGGCCGTCACGATTATCGCATTTGGAATAGCCAGCTAATCTCCTATGCTGGATATAAGCAAGCTGATGGAAAAATTATTGGTGATCCTATGAATGCGGAATTTACCGAGGTAAATGAGACTAAATGTATATTTGTATTTGGTGCCAATATTTTGAACTTATTAAATTTGGACCACTGTAGATACGTACGTAATAATAACGTAGATTCCGATAAATATGGTGCAATTTTGCCCTTAGCATGAACAAAAATTTTTTACGTTACCTTAATCCATTACATGAATAAATAACATACATAACTAATATGAAAGACAGTTTTCTTCATTGTAAATATTAATTAATTAATCTGCATTTGAAAGAAATGCACAAAATTGATAATAACAAAACTAAATAAATTTACAAAAATTGCTCTTGTTACGACTTAAAAAATCTGCTACACGTGAAAAGGAATAAATATGTAGTTGCCATGCTAAGAAAACGTAAACAAATACTTCCTCTTCTTCTTAATTGGCGTAGGCACCGCTTACGCAATTAAAGTCGATTTAACAACCGCGCGCCAGTCGCTTCTTCTTTTCGCTACGCGGCGCCAAATGGATATTCCAAACGAAGCGGAGTGTTTTCGTCCATCCGGACAACATGACCTAGCCAGCGTAGCCGCTGTCTTTTAATTCGCTGATCTATGTCAATGTCGTCGTATATCTCGTACAGCTCATCGTTCCATTGAATGCGATATTCGCGTTGGCCAACGCGCAAAGGACCATAAATCTTTCGCAGAACTTTTCTTTCGAAAACTCGCAACGTCGACTCATCCGTTGTTGACATCGTCCAAGCCTCTGCACCATATAGCAAGACGGGAACTATGAGCGAATTATAAAGTTTGGTTTTTGTTTGTCGAGAGAGGACCTTGCTTCTCAATTGCCTACTCAGTCCGAAGTAGCACCTGTTGGCAAGAGTTATCCTGCGTTGGATTTCTAGGCTGACATTGTTGGTGGTGTTTAAGCTAGTTCCAAGATAGACGAAATTATCTACAACTTCAAAGTTATGACTGTCAACAGTGACGTAAGAGCCAAGTCGCGAGTGCGACGACTGCTTGCTTGATGACAGGAGATATTTAGTCATGCCCTCGTTCACGGCCAGACCCATTTGTTTTGCTTCCTTGTCCAGTCTGGAGAAAGCAGAACTAACGGCGCGGGTGTTGAGGCCGATGATATCAATATCATCTGCAGTTCGAACTATTTGCTCCAGAAGCAGGTTGAAAAAGTCGTACGATAGGCCTTGTCTGAAACCTCGTTTGGTATCGAACGGCTCGGAGAGGTCCTTCCCGATTCAGACGGAGCTTTAGTGTTGCCCAACGTCAGCATACACAGACGTATAAGTTTTGCGAGGATACCAAATTCAGACATCGCAGCATAAAGGCAGCTCCTTTTCGTGCTGTCGAAAGCAGCTTTGAAATTGACGAAGAGGTGGTGTGTGTCGATACTCCTTTCAGGGGTCTTTTCCAAGATTTGGCGCATGGTGAGTAACTGGTCGGTTGTTGATTTGCCAGGTCTAAAGCCACACTGATAAGGTCCAATCAGTTTGTAGATGGTGGGCTTTAATCTTTCACACAATCTGCTTGATAGAACCTTATACGCGAAGTTGAGGAGGGTAATACCACGGTAGTTGGTATGGATTGAGCATAGCACACTTAAATTCCAATCGTTAGGCATGCTTCCGTCCGACCATATTTTACAAAGAAGCTGATGCATGCTCCTTATCAGTTCTTATTTCGGCCGGCAATCCATCGGCCCCCGCCGCTTTGTTGTTCTTCAGACGGGTGATTGCTATTCGAACTTCTTCATGGTCGCGCAAAGGAACGTCTGCTCCGTCGTCATCGATTAGGGAATCGGGTTCGCCTTCTCCTAGCGTTCTGCGTTCTCTGCCATTCAGCAGGCTGGAGAAGTATTCCCTCCATAATTTAAGTATGCTCTGGGCATCGGTCACTAGATTACCTTTGGGGGTTCTACAAGAGTATGCTCCAGTCTTGACAGCTTCAGGTAGCCGCCGCATTTTTTCGTAGAATTTTCGAGCATTACCCCTGTCGGCTAGCTTATCAAGCTCTTCGTTCTCACGCATTTCGGCCTCTTTCTTTTTCTGTCTGCAAATGCGTCTCGCTTCCCTCTTCAACTCTCGGTATCTATCCCATCCCGCACGTGTGGTCGACGATCGTAACGTTGCGAGGTAGGCAGCCTGTTTTCTCTCCGCTGCGACACGGCATTCCTCGTCGTACCAGCTGTTCTTTTGCACTTTCCGAAAACCAAAGTTTTCGGTTGCAGCTGTTCGTAAGGAGTGTGAAATGCCTTCCCACAGTTCCCTTATACCGAGTTGTTGACGAGTGCTCTCAGAGAGCAGGAGTGCAAGCCAAGTAGAAAATCGTTCAGCTGTCTGTTGTGATTGCAGCTTCTCGACGTCGAACCTTCCTTGTGTTTGTTAGCGTGCGTTTTTTGCTGCACAGAGGCGGGTGCGAATCTTGGCTGCAACAATATAGTGGTCCGAGTCGATGTTAGGATCTTGGAGCGCACGCACATCTAAAACACGGGAGACGTGTCTTCCGTCTATCACAACATGATCGATCTGGTTGGTAGCTTTTCGATCCGGAGACTGCCAGGTAGCTTGATAAATCTTCTTATGCTGGAATTTAGTACTACGGATAACCATATTTCTGGCCCTGGCGAAGTCGATCAGCCATAACCCATTTGGGGATGTTTCCTCGTGGAGGCTGAATTTATCAACCGTAGTGCCAAAGATAACTTCTTTGCCCACCCTGGCGTTAAAGTCGCCAACCACGTTTTTGACATCATGGCGGGGGCATCTCTCATAAGTGCGCTCCAAGCACTCATAAAAGGCATCTTTGTTCACATCGTCCTTCTCTTCCGTCGGGGCGTGGTTGCAAATCAGCGATATGTTGAAAACCTCGCTTTGATGCGGATTGTGGCTAGATCCACCGCAGTGAATGATAGTAATCGGGGACGGAGTCTCTCTCCCACCACGAATCCCACACCAAACTTACGCTCCTTTATATGGCCACTGTAGTAAATGCTACAAGGACCTACTTGTCTCTGTCCTTGCCACATCCATCGCATTTCTTGGACGGCGGGACCGGACATTCCAGGTGCATGCCCTCAATTCGTATTCCTTTTTTATTTTGCCATGGTCGTCATCAAAAGGGGGGTCTCTCATCCGAGGCTGTTGTCGCTTTTTCATTGGAGTGTTTTTTTTGCGTAGCGGGTCCCAAACCCAGCGCACAAACCTATGCAGGGGGGTTGTTTTCGCCTTCTCACTTTAGCTCGCCTTCAAACGGATTTTCATAGGCTACCCAGAGGATACTTGGTCAAAGACCGGAAGTCGTGAGCTGCGTGAGTCATATGTTAAAGAATCGTTTCTGGCCACTCCCAAGTGAATGACGATCAGAGAACTTTCCTCACTTACGTGAACTTCTACACATGACTCCATCCTCCCGCGAAATAACAGCAAGACCTGTACAACACCTATACAAGTATACTGGTATGATTACACATTAACATAATTTAGAATCTATTTCACTTTGCATAAGAAGCGAGTATACCTTCATGAAAGGACAGTCTTCATCCGCATTACGCATTCCCGATTTTTTGCTTGTGTGTATACGTACCAGCGCTCTTTTTGTTGTCGTTTATTTGACATCTGTGCCATCAAAGAGATTCAAATTATTTATTAAAGATTAGCATACAACACTGTCATGTGTAAATTTTTACATTTATACAAGCTCATGAAATTCTTTCGATTTTATAGCTTCGAAATTAAATTCTAATATCGTTTCGTTGAACTAAGGTTGTTAAGGTTTTTGTAAAACATAAAATGCAAACCGGAATATGGCTATTGTGCAGTGTTTGGGTAATGTGGCCATCATCTGCAACTTTTATGATAACAATCCTGCACTAATATTCTTACTTGACTGATTTAGTAATCATTTAATGTTAGTTTAACGCTATTAGACTTTTGATTTGCATTTTGTGCTTATGAGCAATTGACGAACTTATTTTGAGAGGTGCAGTCGAATTATTTTCAGTCGGCTAAAGAAATTTATTGGAAATTTATTTATAGAAAGGAAAAAATACGCTCTCTCGATTTTATTAAGATAATTTGGTACTATCAGGAAAGAATTCTCTCTGAATTTCAATTATGTGACCGATATATTCGGCAAAAGTCATCTGTAAATGCTGAGTCCACATATTCAGCACTTAGAGCCTTGAACAGTTTTGGTTCGATTTACGCAATTTTTGTCATAAGATGGAACACCTGAAAAATACTATTCGCGCAAACTTTCATCCTGATATATTAATTCAGTTTTGATTTATATACTTAAAAGTGAAAGTTTCTAATGGAATTTAAAATTGTGTTATATAGGTAGTAGGCGTGGCTGTAGTCCGATTTATCTCATTTTCATGCTGTAACATAAGAAAGTCGGAAGAATGTCACGTGCAAATTTTGTTGAAATCGGATCTAGGAATATGTGAGCGATGCCGTCCCCATCGTCCAATTTAGACCCCGGTTCCATCAAAGGCTTCTGATACCATCATTTAATGTCTTTGGTGTATTTAGTTATTTAATTATCGCGCTTTTAGCAATTTTTAATGCGATTTTACGTTGTCGGTCGGGGTTCTTAATATAATATTTTACGCTAAGCGAGTTTGGTTGTTGTAGCTTTAGTGGTTTAGGAGATACACTTGCCAGGAAAAGTCTCCATACACTATATCAAATAAAGGAAACCTGAAGAATTTTTTGGCAAGTAAAAATGTTATATTTAAAACATATATTAATAACTTTAATTCATTCATTCTGTTAAAAATACCGATATTCATATATTTTCTTAAATATTACTATTTAAATAAAATTAAAATAAAAAAACGAAAACATTTCAGTCAAAAAAAGCCATAACATAATATAATTAGTTTAAAGTTATAATTTTTTTCTTTTTTAAAATAGTTTTTAATGGCTGGTAGGATAACCTTTTCGCTGAAGACTGATTTTACCCCATTCTTCGAGGTAATGCTGTGTGCTGTCGAATCCTACACTCAAACAAATCACATGAATGCTCTATAGGATTAAGATCTGGGGATTGGAGTGGCGCATACAATCAAAGCTTTACATTGTTTGCTGAATGTTTTGGATGGTTGTCATTTTGAAATCAAAAATCGTTCCCATCCCCACCTGTTCAACACTTTAGTTTATATTTGTTTTCCAAATATTTAAATAAGCATATTGATCCATTGTTGACTTAATAAAAACAAAGCTTGCCAACTTCTTCAGCCGCCTTACATCCCTAGACCAGGACACCACCTCCTTTATGCTTCATAGTCTTTAAAAGGGCTGTTCTGCTCTAACGCCACACGAGCTTTATTCTTTGATACCAAATATAAAATATATGCTTCGGTCTGAGTATAGGACTTTTTCCCGAAATTCTAAAGACTTATTTAGATCAAAGTGAGTATATATGAGACTATACGTTTCCTTCTATTGAAGTCGGTAATGTACACCCAATACAATAAATTAAAAACTATAATTATAATTTGATAATATAATTTTGTTTACTTATGTTTACTAAAATCATAAAAAAAATACAAAGTGGTAAGGTTTGCGTGGCTACGAGTGTATGGCTTCTTTCGTGATACACGTGCATGATATCCCTTAGTCCTCAATATTTTCCTTACAGTATCCTCAAGAATATCCTTGTTAAACGATTTGTTTTTACTTTCACCTATTTGAGAGATGGTTACCTTAGGAATTTCTTTTACTAACCGCAATGTTTCACGTTTTCCGCGCAAAAAGCTTCTACGTTAAAAGGGAATTTCCCTGTACGGTAACTTTCTCTGTTCAAAAGTGTTGTCATACAAGTATTTCGTTTTAAGCGTAAAAAATGTAATATAGTATACTAGTTACCATTTTAAAAAGGCATTAACATATAAAACATTAATGATATACATAATATATATATAAAAGAAAATAATTCAAGTTTCATCAACATATCCCAATTTTTACAGAGAGACAGTCAACTTTTCCCTATATAACTACATATTCCTGTAGCAACATGTTGCAAGTGTATAATAATATATTACTAAATTAAATTAAATGACAATTTATAACAAATAAAATAAAATACAAATGTATAAGCAATAAAAGTTGTATAAATTAATGGAATAAAATTCATTTCAATATCGGTATTAACAGTTTAGTACTAAAAATGACTAACCCAATCAACTTTATACGTTTCATTTTATTTTTTATTTATTAACACATTGCAAGTAGTTCAAATAGAAGAAAGAATTAACAAGCAACTTGAATATAATTAAACGTATAATTACAAAATTACAAAACTACTGTGAGAATATTTGCTAATTTGAAAGATCGCTGGGATTGCGGCGTTTAAGTCGTCTTGGTGGTCCATCTCTAGAAGTTAACATGGCTACTTCTTCGTTACAATGCTGTAGGAATCCTGCACTATGTGTTGTTGCAATTTTTAATATATCTGCGAAAGCCGAGTTTACGCCTAGATCTCGCGCTATATCAGCACATCAACAATACCAATGCCATTTGACAATTAGACTTAGTAATTCGTTTTGAAATTGTCGGATGACTTTTTTATTATTTAGGTTAATACATCCCCAAAGTTGTCCACCATAGCTCCATATCGGTCCCAGTATTTGTTTGTAGATAAGTAACTTATTTTCGATGGATAACACTGATTTGTTACCAATTAAAAAAATAATATTTTGAGTCGCATGACCACCTTCTTCTTTTTGGTTTTTACCTGAATTTTCCACAGTAGCTTAGAGTCAGCGTCATTCCTAAGTATTTAGTGGAGTTGAAGTACGGTTTTCGTGCACCGTCTATGAAAATTGGTATGTGCTGTATCTTGTTGTATGTGTTAACTATTTGTACAGACCTATGTAGCTCCTTAACTAGAAGCAGTATAAAACAATTTTAAATTCCACTTGATTCGTTCAGTTTCGAGAATACAAATCAAGATGCAATTATTATAACGGGATACAACTTTGCAGGAATAATGTATTTAGTGTGTACTACCTTATAATTTTAATATTATATATATATAGTTGACTTTTCATCAAAAATGTCGGTCAATCGATCGATCTCAGGATGTACCAAAGCATGCTTATTGGCCAAAGGGTTTGGGTGATCTCGGAGTTTAGATATATATTTAATTCTGCTATATTCTACTTCTTTCTTTGCCATATGAATACCAAGGTCTTTACGGATATTTTCGTGAAGCATTATTACCATTATGACACGTAATTGTTCGAAGCTTTTTCGATTGGAACCTTTGTATTATATCAATGTTAGTTGCACAGGTCGTACCCCACAGTTAATTATCATACATCCAAATCGGCTTTATAACCGCATTATATTAAAGCACTTTGTTATCTAGGCTAAATTTAGCGTTTTTATTTAAAATTATTTAAATTTAAATTTGCGGCTCTAATCTTC
>CM050322.1:82485738-82535738 GCA_027475135.1 Bactrocera correcta | reverse complement strand
GAAATATGGCGCATTACTACTTTCCAAATTAGTAGCCATGGTGCAAATGCATTTAAACATCACAAAAGCAAAAGTCGCACTAATCGCATATACGCAAGCGCGCTACTTCAGCCGCGTAATATTATATCACTAATAAGAGGATCGAAGCCGATTGATAAAAAGAGCTCACTCTTAGTTCTAAGCCCATTTCGGGACACGAAAGGTCTGCTTCGTGCCAATGGTCGGCTTGGTAATTCAAGCCTAACATTCAACGAACGCCACCCCATAATAATTGCAGAGAGGTCTCCATTTTCAAAATTATTCCTCAATTACATCCACATCTTAATGCTACACGCCGAACATCACCTCATGCAACATATGATTCGCCAAGAGTATTATATTTCCCATCTTAAGTAACAAATCAAGAGGTGCATCTCCACGTGCAAGATTTGCACTATGCACAAGCAGAAGATGCGAAAGCAGATTATGACAGCACCTCCACCTGAACGCCGTAATTTCGCTCTGCCTTATGTTAACTTTGCTGGGCCTTTTCAGGTAAAGATAAAAGGTTAAGGTCTTCCACTCTCATGAAAGGCTACGTGGCTGTCTTTATACGCTTCACGACAAAGGCAGTACACCCTAAGCTATGTAGTAATTTGACGGTGGCTTTTCTCGCGGCATTTGCTCACTTCGTCGCTCGACGTAGCTTCCCATCAAAAACCATAAGCGATAATGGCAAAACATTCTTTGGAGCTCAACGAGCTACAGAAAAGCAGTTTGTGGATTTCCTAAAACAAGTGTCACCCGTCATAGTACAAAAGTACGTCCCCCAATTATCAATTGGCAATTTATATCCCCAAACGCTCTTCATATGTGCGGTTTATGGGAATCAGCTGTAAAAAGCTTCAAATCCTTCTTCAAACTGGGTAGCTGGCTTAGAAATTCAATTATGAAGACTTCACGACGTTATTTAATCGAATTGAACCCATTCTTAATTCACGGCCACTCACAGTACTCTCGCAAGACCCCTTAGATTTCACCGCCTTAACTCCAGGGCATTTTCTAAAAAGAGCACTCATTTTGGCCATTCCTGAGACAGGCTACCCCCTACCGAACTGAACGCCAACAAAAGAAAAACTAAGAAAAGTGGTCGATCAATACGACGAACCTTTCATGCCACATATCGTGGCACATTTCCTATGTCAAATTGTATGACAGACATGTATAATTAACCATCTCTTATATACAAGATTACCATGGAGGAGGATCCTTACCACTATGGTTGTTATTGTAATTTTATTAACTTGAATCGGAGCACGACCAGTAGAAGATTATATAAATATTACATTATTAACCCTTTAGTTAATAAATCATGATAGAATTTAATTAACTAGTCAATGAGTTTGAATAAGCATATGTTTTCAAAACATAAATAGAAATCAATATTTCTATTAACTTTACTAAATTATATTAACCACATATAATAAATCAATAACAGCTTTATCTCAATCAATAAATAGTACAAAACAAAGTCGGTCTTTCTTTCCCTGTGTCCCTTTGTTCCATTAAATCTTTAAAACTAAGCAAAGGTCTATGATGCGGTTTTTTTAATATACAGAGTAATTGTAGAGGAAGATTTATATGTACAATAACATCCATTAAATAGTGAAGAAATACTGTTATTTTTTAGGTTTCTGATGTGATGTCGTAAATAATTACATTTTGACCGCTTACATTGCAAACGCAGGCTAAACCCTACGGGAGTTATCAAACTAATGTTCTATGTATTACGAGTATACACATTAAAAAGGTCTACAGAAACTACGGCAAAGGCTAATTTTCGAAGCGATTTTGATATACACAGCATTAATACTTATTCAATTAAATACCTTAAATACATTGTTGATTTAATATAGATCTGTATGGCCCTTTACTGCTTTGATTTAAATGAATATTTTCGGGGATATTACTAGTTTAAAATTTGCGAGACGTAGCGTTTGCGGTGGTACAGGGTAGCCGGAGCGGCGGGACCGTGCCTATAAATAACGGGTCGGAGGTCGCGGTTCTCCCTTAGCAGCGATTGGACGTGTTTATTATAGGAACTTTCTAACGAGGAATATATAAATGCAAACGATGAAATATATGCGTACAATTTCAAACTGATCCTTCCTCAAAAATAATACAATTGCTAAATATTTGGAATAGTAGAATAGAACTGCAACCAAATACGCTGTTCAATGGATTATAACCGGCTCAGTTTCTATGTTCACACACCGACGCAAAAATTCGGTTTTATTACGATTAAAGAGCAACAAACTCACTTCTCAGAATCAGCAATTAGTTGTTTTTGTTAGATTATGAACTTTGCACAAAAAGCTTTCGCGTCTTTAGTCGGTGCTCATTTCGCTTCTTTCCAACTTAGCAAACCTCTTTTAAACGGTTCATTTCCCTGGTGCAGAGCCTAAATTCAACAGTATTTTCCCCCAAAAAAGCAAGGCTTTATTAGCACACGAAATGTTTTATGATATTTTTTTTGTGTAAATAAGTACAAGTTGCTTAACAAAAATGATTTATCTTATTAACTAATAGTTCTAATCTAACTAAAATAAATCATAAAAATTGTAGTAGTAGTATTATCTATGTATGTGTCAGCCACAGTAAAGCGTGGACGGGTCCTCTAGTAATAAATAATACAAAGTTTAATTAAAATGGTAAAAAAAACTCTTTCATGCTAAATATATCAATTTATCATAACGGAACCGAGGAAAAGTACCTCGAGTTTAAATAAAAACAAACGAAATAAATGTTGACTTAACATAAAATATAACATTAAATTCATCACAACCTAAAAAAACTACACAAAATAAAATATCCATAAATAAAATTGTAGCATATTCAGTCATAAAAATTAAAGCAAATCCTCCTCTTCTATACTCAATATTAAATCCAGAAACCAATTCTGATTCACCTTCTGCAAAATCAAAGAGAGTTTCAGATAAAATTATAACTTCCAATTAAAAAAACAATCATGCTTGTCATTTTAACTTCATAAGAAATCGTCTGCGCTACAGCCTGCAGCGCCCCAATAAAGCATAGTTTGATTAGAAAGTAATCATAAAACTATATACTCCCATACTAGTACAGCATAATAAATAATAACCCTATATTAAAAGAAAATAATTTCACATATAAAGGAATACACAATCAAGCAATCAGAGACATGAATAAAGAAAAAATAGGAGAAAAATAATTAGATACATATATAATTTAACAAAGGGGACAAATTTTTACTTAGTAAATAACTTAATTGCATCACAAAAATTTGAGGAATTCCTATTAAACCAACTTTAATAGTTCTTTACGAATCTGGTATAAACCTTCGGTTTCAATACCAAAATTAAACTTCCAATAACTGTTAAAATAAATTGTATTAAAAACATGTACTATTCGTAAAATAAATTACATAAATAAATTCAAAATTGATTGCACTAATCTGCCAAACTAGTATAATAATTAATCATAATTTTTACATAAAATATTATTTTTCTAATACCTGATCCTTTCGTATTGAGATATTATAATATATTAAAATAAAAACCAACCTGGCTTACGCCGGTCTGAACTCAGATCATGTAAGAATTTAAAAATCAACAGACTTAACACTTAAGGGCTACACCTAAATATAACTTAATCCAAAATGAAGATCGCAAACTTTTTTATCGATATGAACGGAATTGCCTAAATTTATACCTTTTCAATAGGTTATCGTATGTACACATACTATTTTGGAAATCTTAATTAAATAAATGTGTATGGATGGCACACCACATGGGTTTTTTTTTAACTATACAATGCAATACATGTGTGTGTGTGCGTTATAATATTGTTTATGCTGTATGGTTTGGGATTCCTTTCAAGTGCATTGCCTAAATGTATACCTTTTCAATAGGTTATCGTATGTACACATCTCAACCTAAGTAATTATATTTGTATTGTTGTAAATTGAGTGCATGAATTAAATAAATGATACAACGCGTGCTTTTCGCTCAGTGGTCAATTTTATTCTATTTATTCTTTTACAAAGTACTTCTATTTATACTTATGCTAGTACCGACGCGCAGGTCAGTTGTTTTTCAAATCTTATGTGAACTTCTAACAAAGGATTGTTCTAATTTTTTACTGATAATCAAAAGTATTTGTACACATGTGTGACTATATACAACTAGTACTTATAACTATACATAAATATTTATGTTTTCTCAGCTGCACTGCAAACAATGTATCTGTATACATGTATGTACATATAACCAAATACATGTGTAACTATAACTCATGCGTATTGCATATAAATGCAAATATTTTTATGTGTTTATTTATGTATGTACATATGTACGTATGTTCAATATATTTGAAAAAGATATTTAATATTTGTGGGCTATATATGTGTTTATAATAAGTATTAAATGGCACCAACGCACATGTTCAATTTTTGAAAGTAAATTAATCTTAAAATTACTATTAATTGATTAATAACTCATTCAATTAATGATTTAAATAATAAAAAGTTCATTAAATTTTAATATAACCCCAACAAAATACTTCAAATTATAAAAATAAAATAAATCTAAAAAATTAAAAAAATATAAAGTATAATTTAAAAAATATAAAGTATAAAGATTCATAGGGTCTTCTCTTTTTTAACTAAATTTAAGCTTTTTGATTGAAATATAAAATTCTACTATAAATTTATATGAAACAGCTTATACCTCGTCCAACCGTTCATACCAGCCTTTAATTAAAATAAAAATGATATTATACTACCTTACACAGTTAGAATACTACGACCATTTTAATAATTTCAGTGGGCAGGTCTGACTTTAAAAATAACTCAAACAGATGTGTACCAAGTTTCATCAATATTTCAATTTTTACTCAAGTTACAGCTTGCAGAGACGGACGGACTGACGGAAAGACAGTCAACCGGATTTCAACTTTTCTCGTCATCCTGATCATATATATATATATATAGTACAACCCTATATCTATCGCGATTAGTTCTATGTGATACGTACAAGCGTTAAATGAACAAAACTATATAACACTGTAGCAACTGGTTGCAAAAGTATAAAAAAACGTTGGGAATCAATATGAGAGAGAGAGAGAAAAGCACGGCTCAACATGGTCAACAATCGATACGATAGGGAGTAGCCTTGTCTAAAACCTCGTTTGGCATCGAACCGCTTTCAAAGATTGAGAGAGTTTACACAGCCGTATTAGTTCTGCGGGGATACCAAATTCCGACATCGCGACATAAAGGAAGCTTCTTTTCGTGCTGTCGAAAGCAACTTTGATATCGACGAAGAGGTGGGGTGTGTCGCTTTTCCTATTACGGGTCTTTCCCAAGATTTGACGCATGGTGAATATCTGTTAAGTTGTTGATTTTCCAGATCTAAAGCCACACTGATAAGATTCAATCAGTTTGTTGACGGTGGGCTTAAATCTTTTACACAATACGCTCGAAAGAACTTTATACGCGATGTTGAGGAGGCTTATCCCCACCGCTTTATTGATCTTCAGACGCATAATTGCTATTCGAACTTCCTCATAGTCAAGCAATGGACCGTCTGGTTCAACGTCATAGATTGGGAAATCGGGTTCGTCCTCTCCTGGGGTTGTAGTTTCATTGCCATTCAGCAGGCTGGAGAAGCCTTCCCTCCATAAGTTTAGTATGCTTAGGGCATCGATTACTAGATCACCTTTGGGGGTTCTACGACAGTATGCTCCGGTCTTGAAACCTTCTGTTAGACGCGCCATCTTTTCGTAGAGCCCTATCGGCCAGCTTGTCATTTCGGCTACTTTCTTTATCAGTCTGCAAACGCGTGTCGCGGCCCTCTTCAACTCCCGGTATCTATCCCATCCCGCACGTATTGTGATCGATCGTAACGTTGCGAGATAGGCACTCTGTTTTCTCTCCGCTGCGACACGGTACTTCTCTTTATACCAGATGTTCTTTTGCATTTTCCGAAAACCAATAGCTTCGGTTGCAATTGTTAGTAAAGAGCTTGAAATGCCGTCTCACAATTCTCTTATACCGAGTTGTTGACGAGTGCTCTCAGAGAGCTGGAGTGCAAGCCGAGTAGAAAATCCTTCTGCTGTCTGTTGTGATTCTTGACGTCGAATTTTCCTTGTGGTTTTTGCTGCACAGAGGCGGGTGCGAATCTTGGCTGCAAGAAAGTAGAGTCGGTTTTAGGACACTGCAGACGAGTCTTCCATCTATCACAACATGATCGATCTGGTTGGTGGTTTTTCGATCCGGAGACACCCTGGAGGCCTGATGAATTTTCTTATGTTGGAATCTAGTACTACAGATATAACCATATTTCGGGCGCCGGCGAAGTCGATCAGCCTCGATCCATTTGGGGGTGTTTCGTCGTGGAAAATAAATTTATCGACCGTAGTGCCAAAGACACCTTCTTTGCCTCTCTCTCATTGGTGCGCTCCAAGCGCTCATAGAAGGCATCTTTGAATACATCGTCCTTCGCGACCGGAAGTCGTGAGCTGCTTGAGCCATATGTAAAATAATAGTTTCTGGCCACTCCCAAGTGAATGGCGATCAGAGAAATTTCTTCACATGCGTGAACTTCTAACATGATCCTCCTGCACATCTATATATGACTCCATCCTCCAGCTTTGGTTATTGAAATATCAGCTTATAGATACTAATCTTTCAGACCCATTGCTGACTTTGACTTATCCCACTGGTCCCCAATTCGTACCAAAAGGAATTTAAACTAACATAAATACATTCATAAATCCTGAATGATGTTATATGGTGTATTCATGCTTATTTAATGCTATAACGTAATATATTGGGTAGTCGAAAAAGTCTTTTCGTATTTTGTCAATAGTTGTCGTTGCAGTCGTATATCTCCAGTGCTACCAGTCACATTGTGTCATACCATATAGTGTTGGAAAGGTGAGATTTTAAGCTTCATTCAACCAAAAAATAAAATCCGGGAAAGCTGTTTAAAAATGAGAGAAAATAATCGAGAAATTCGCTTTACTTTCAAATTTTTGTATAAAAAAAGGATGACGATACTGTATCAGTTCGTGTAGCACAACAATGGTTCGCTCGATACCGTTCTGGAAATTTCTACATTTTCATTTACACTGATGAAAGTTTTGTACACTGTGGAATAATATCTCTAGTGGAAAAATGGCAAAAAGTGGTCGAACAAAAATACTTTTTGACTACGTAATATAATATGTCACCTGTAATTTGGACCATTGTATACGTCCAATGCAGCGCGATGAATTCCGCCAAGCCAATTTTGCACCATAAATCAATTCGGTTTCTGTAAGTTGATAAGAACCACTGGATTCGATATTTTGACGCACTTGTTTCCAACGAGTTTCGTGAGCGATGCTTGAAGCTCTAAAAAGGTTAAATGGAGAACAATTTTATGATTAAAAAGACTCATTATGCTTAAAATAATTTAAAAGCTGCATGCATATTTCGTATAAGGGGAGGGCTTGGTTTCAAATTGTTTTTTTTTTTTTTCTAAACGACCGATATGTTGAGACAAAAAAAAACGGAGTTTGAGCGTTTTAAATCACCGGCCTGATATCTGACTTAAAAATGTATAAAAATTATTATTTTTAAAAAACTTCAAATCGATTTTCCCGAAAACGTTATTTTTGAAGTTCGTGAACATTAGAACTCAAAATCTACTGAACCGATCCTTTTGAAAATTTCAAAATTACTTTTTCACAGATTGGGTTTTTTTATTTTTTTCTATTTTTTATTAAAAAAATAATATTTTTGTTTCCACAAAAATTAGAAAAAAATAATATTTTTTTACTTAAGAAATACATCACCTTTTAAAACGCTTATCAATTTTTTGGTTTTAGTTTATTCGGTAATCAGTTATATATAACGAGTTTTTTTCAAAGCGCTTCTTGAGATTCACCATCACAGGCTTATTTATTAATATTTTTCCTTGAAAAATTTTTTTAATACGAGTGTACTTCAAAAGTTTCACAATAATATGTCATTAAATTTAATAAAAACTATATTACTGATGTTGCCGCAAAAAACACAAATACATATATCCTTTTTTTGGCCTTTAAAACCTTAAATAGTTTTTTTCACCTAACGGTAGTATGTATCACCTAAACCTAAGCGAGATAGATGAAAAGGTTATGTATATACTATTAATAAATGATGGGGATGACGAGAGAAGTTGAAATCCGGATAATGCAAGCTTGAGTAAAAATTGAGATATCATGATAAAACTTGGTATGTGGGTTCTACGAGTTCGCAGATGGGCATAATCGGACTACTGCGACACCCCCAAATAGCCTAGGGCACCTGTGAGCAAATTTTTTTGAAATAGTGGGTGTCGCTCCGCCCCCTAATAAATTTAGTGTACGTACCTCCTAAACAACTTAAGCCACACCAACAAAATCAGATCAGCGCAAATATTACAAGAACTCCAATGTAGAAATAAGTGAAATCGCAAGATAACCCTAGCCACCCCCATATAACGATACTGTTCAAAACTGCTAAAAGCGCAAAAAATCAATAACTGAATACGCCAGAGACATTAAATTTCACTACCAAGATGGTATGAATGATCAAAATTGAACGATTTGGGGATGGCAACGCCCATTTTTTGACGAATTCACATATCTTGGGATCCTACCAACCGATTTCAACTAAATTTCACAGCGCGAAAACGGGCAAAATCGGACTACAACCACGTCTACTTCTCATAAAACAAAATTTTAAAATCCATTTGATTCTTTTACATTCCAGTACTCAAATCAAGAAGTAAATAATATAACGGGAAAACTTTTTGCACTAATAATTTTTTTGAAGTATGTCACCTTCACAGTCAAATCATTAACTTCACATACCAGTATTTAACCAATTAACCTTCTTCATGTTATTGGAGTTGTCATAAAGCCATCCAGGCAGTGCATTTAGAAAAATTCCACAACCTTATATTTAGGTATAAAATCGATTTTCTTATACATATATACACATTTAATAATCCATATCGAGGTGCCTCAAATCAATAACTACACATCCAACCAAAACTGTTCAAGCCCCTCGGTATAGAATATGTGGGAGATATACATGGAAATTTTGACAGAATACTTTCCTGACAATGATTTTAAAAATGGGTTGAGTCGGGGCAATACTTCCTGGAGCTATACACCTAGTATAAAAATTTATGTTTAGGTCATAACAAGGCGGCTTTGTGCCTTACGTATGTATATAAAATTGGACAAAGAAATGTTCGACAATCGGTTGAATTTCCTTAATGAAAACCAAGCAAAATTTTTTTAGTTTGTGGCATAACAATAATGAATTCATAAAATCGGATATGGTAATAATTTTCGTTTTCCTAACAAGTCTCATGCCGAATTTGTCGGTCAGTGTAGGAGTTAAATGGAGTATATGTATATGGCATTTTACATCTTAAGGTATTTCCGTGGCTTTGGTTCTTGTAAGTTGCAAGAGTATAAAATGTTCGTTTGCACCCTTTCTTACTTGTTTTCTTTAACAACTATTTTTAATAAAAAATGTTGCTGCCCATATCCGAGGCAAATTTTAACGTATTCAAATGCCAAGATTATGAATTTATTCATGAAAGTATTGAAAGCGCTCCTGTTTTTAAGATTTTTGTACTTGTTATACTTTTATCAATTATAGGTTTATTAGCAATAAAATTTGTTTTTTTCAGCCATGAGTAGGCGTAGAGCCTTAAAAAGAGAATGTCAACTGGAAAGTTATAAAAAACCAACTCTTATTAATTGAATCATTAAAGATGTTTCCGATATTTCTCTCTCAGTTTTCTCTTATTTTTTTAAAACCAAACTGACATTATAATGATATTTGCTATTTTGAAAATATTTTTTAATTTTTGTAATGTAAATAAAGGTTTGAACAAAGGAAAGCAAATATTACAAAATCAAAACTATTTCTCTTTATTTTATTTATACAAATATGTAGTCTAATGCATGAAGGTCTGAAATAAAGTACGTTTCTGTCATTAAACCATTCTCACATTTTATTAAAAAAAATATATCTACTAAACTTTAATGAGATAGCAAACCCAGTTACCGATACATAAGAAACCAACTGGATGATCGACAATCTTTATATTGTGACCAAGGCCTATGAAAAAATGTGAAAAAAATTCTTTAATTTTTAGCTCAAAACTAGAGTATTCTCAAAAGGTACTGATTGTCCTTCACGTATTTGAGTTTAATATATAAGAATTAAAAATGGATGTAGTCGGAGTTCACTCACTTTTAAACTCTATCATCTAATCCTAAGGGCAGAATTTTGTCCAAATCACCTAAATCTCAATAAACTTTTTACCTCTCCTACATTGTTGGATGAACTGTATTCAGATTTTTACTAATTTCCAACATAACACTATATAAAATTAATGTTTAAAATCTTGATCACCTACCTTTTTATTGATGTAAAGTATTGATCCAAAAAGTCTTTAGCATGTTCCATAACGACATCAGACTTTCTTGCTTCAACTGGGGCCGTCCCTAACGCCATAACACTGCTCATACATGTTGCCTTCGAACACGATAGTGACTAAAAATAAAATATTTAAAAAGCTTATAATGCTATTATTTATTCATTACTTATACTCTCACTATTTGTAAGAGCTTCTAAATATATATACATATGGTATAAAGGCTTTAACGGGTGATTTTTTTGAGGTTAGGATTTTCATGCAGTAGTATTTGACAGATCACGTGGGATGTCAGACATGGTGTCAAAGAGAAAGATGCTCAGTATGCTTTGACATTTCATCATGAATAGACTTACTAACGAGCAACGCTTGCAAATCATTGAATTTTATTACCAAAATCAGTGTTCGGTTCGAAATGTGTTTCGCGTCCGTGTCCGATGAGCGATGAGGCTCATTTCTGGTTGAATGGCTACGTAAATAAGCAAAATTGCCGCATTTGGGGTGAAGAGCAACCAGAAGCCGTTCAAGAACTGCCCATGCATCCCGAAAAATGCACTGTTTGGTGTGGTTTGTACGCTGGTGGAATCATTGGACCGTATTTTTTCAAAGATGCTGTTGGACGCAACGTTACGGTGAATGGCGATCGCTATCGTTCGATGCTAACAAACTTTTTGTTGCCAAAAATGGAAGAACTGAACTTGGTTGACATGTGGTTTCAACAAGATGGCGCTACATGCCACACAGCTCGCGATTCTATGGCCATTTTGAGGGAAAACTTCGGACAACAATTCATCTCAAGAAATGGACCCGTAAGTTGGCCACCAAGATCATGCGATTTAACGCCTTTAGACTATTTTTTGTGGGGCTACGTCAAGTCTAAAGTCTACAGAAATAAGCCAGCAACTATTCCAGCTTTGGAAGACAACATTTCCGAAGAAATTCGGGCTATTCCGGCCGAAATGCTCGAAAAAGTTGCCCAAAATTGGACTTTCCGAATGGACCACCTAAGACGCAGCCGCGGTCAACATTTAAATGAAATTATCTTCAAAAAGTAAATGTCATGAACCAATCTAACGTTTCAAATAAAGAACCGATGAGATTTTGCAAATTTTATGCGTTTTTTTTTTTAAAAAAGTTATCAAGCTCTTAAAAAATCACCCGTTATAATATTTAATCTTTAAATCTTATTTTATTAATATTTAGGTATTCAGGAAACAGCATAAGTAACATTCCTACATACATATATTAATATACATAAGTGTACATGAAGTGTATAATAAAGCTCAGGAAAAAATATATTTTATGAATGTCTTTATCTATATTTTTACCCGTATAGTTATATGTATTTTAAACCTTTGCATGTTTGCTGAGTCCAATCGGGAAAATTTATGTAGTATACTACTGTGGTTTGATGGATACACTTTTTCGAAGATATTAGCGTTGGCTTTGTCTGTCGGTTAGAATATTTTATAGTGGTCTAATATGTTGGAAGACTATAACTTGGACAATAATCCACGCTGAATTTCGCGAAGATATCTTGTCAAATAAAATAATTTTTTCGCATAAGAACTTGACGTTGATCAGTCAGTTTGAAAGGCAGTGCTTAAAGTATTTACATACTTACGTATATTTTTTTTAATTTTAAATAATAATTTGTTTTCCTAAGAAATATTTTAAAATTTTTTCTGTGAACATACTCCAAATTTCGACAAGATAATTTTTCAAATAAGAAATATGTCTATTCGAGCACTTTATTTAGATGAGTCAGTTTGTATGGTAGCTATATGTCATAGAGATCTGTTCTGAACAATTTGTTCGGAGATTGCAGCATTTTCTTTCACAATAATCCATGTAACATGTCGTGAAGATACCGCGTCAAATAACAAAGTTTTCCCTACAAATACATAAGTCCTTAATTTTGATCGATCAGTCTGTATGGCAGTTTATAGTAGTCTACGACATTTCCTTCTAGGAAACTTAATAAGCCCTTCTCATGGTAAGAAACGACCAAACATTAACTTCAACTAATATATGCCTTCGAATATAAATATTTCTGACAAGCTAAACAAATTGTACACGCGGATTTGAACTTTCTATTCTAGGTGATAAATACAACCGTAAGGTGAACAAAACTATTATACTCTGAAGCATGTATCAACTCAAAAATGAATATATTGCTATGAAACACGTGTATCAAGTTTCATTAAGATATCTCAATTTTTGCTCACGCTACAACTTGCACGGATGGACGGAGAGACGGACGGATAAAGTCACCCGAAATTGAACTCGTCACTTTATGCTGATCATTTATAATTATATAAAATATATATATATGTATATGCATATAGATAGCTCGATATCTGGATCGATTATTTTAGTTTATACAAACAACCGTTAGACGAACAAAACTATTATACTCTACAGCGACATGTTGCAAAAGTATGAAAGTTTTGAAACACGAACATGAGCATGTGCTTTATGTCAAAATGCACACGCATATTTTTTAAGCATTGCTCATACACAATGTTTCAAATATTGTTTTAAGTACATGTGTGTGCTAAAAAAAATCGCACTATCAAAATTCCGTTCACGGTATCTAAGGAAAAATAATAAAAAGTTTGTTTTTGCCCAACCTAATGTATACAATATACATGTACATATAAATGTGAATTACAAAAACTATCAGCATCGCACACTTTTTAATTTCACAAACCATTTTTGTAGGGTTAAATATACTGTGGAAGAGAAATTATTTTTTGCACATTAAAGCACTTCCGGGTGGGAAAACGGGTGAAGAACAAATACAAACTTTGGCATAAAGCGCACACTTGAAATGACGTGGGATAACAGCGCAAGGCCATGCAAATGTAGGCATATACAAGTGAGCAAAAGGCTTTGGTACTTAATATGCAAAAGGCTCTTTGCCAACTGAAATAATAATATTATTATACGAATAGCAATGAGCAAAAAATAGTAAGACTTAATTCATATTTTTAATAATTTTAATTTATTCTTCAAACCAATGTCGTCCTTTTGAAACAATCCCCTTCGTTCCCAATACACTTGTGCCAATGTTTTTACAATCCTTGAAACAGTTGTTTAAGTCAATTTCCGGAATAGACTGTAATGCGCGCAGCGATTCACATTGAATGAATGTTTTCAAGTTACTCAAAAGGGTTTCCTCGGAGCGGTCGTTTAAGTTTGCTGAATAGCCAGAAGCCACAAGAAGTTAAATCAGGCGAATACAGTGATTGCGGCACGGTATTAGTTGAAGATTTAGTGAAACACTGACGAAGAATCGATGCAGCATGTAACGGTGCATTATCGTGCTTCAATGTGAGATACCACATCCCAAACCAAAATCAAGATAGTAGTTCTAGATGTATAGGATTTTGCTCCTATAAAGACTTTCCGAAACACCTTGACTGGAAAATGTAATGCGGCCGATGTGTTTATTTAGTGAGTTATTATTGTTTTCAATATAGCTCATATATTGGAAGACGACAGATAGTGCCGGCAGAAAGTCTGTGGAACTCAACTCGTCTGGTCATCGTAATCACTTTATATACAACTGACATATCCTAATGTTGCATTGGGGACTTTTACTAGCAAAAGCATCGAATGCAACATTGCCAACGTGCTTCAATTCAGCATTTTCACCATTGAAAGTGGTCCCGCACTTTAAGCGGCACCATTTGTTAAATCGCGTTTGTCACCACTCACTCTGATTTCGTCTTCCTACTCGTAAGGTTCTAGTTGATCGTGTTACAAAATATTATTTTATAAAACCTGTTAATTGTTCCAAAAATATTATTCAATAAAATCTTTTATATGTCATAAAAATATTACTGGCGCAGTCGGTAGTATCTGCGCAAAAGATCCTGAATAAAAAATAAAATACCCTGAACAACGAGTCGGGCTGTACCTTTTTTTAAATTCACACAATCGTGTAAAGTCCAAAAATAAACTAAAATAAAAAATAAATAAATAATTTTGATACATTTTAAATAAATTAGCTTTTCAAGCTAGCAAAAAACACAATATCGTTAAAAAAATTATAATAAAAAGCTTCTAATTTTGTTACATTTTAAATAAAGTAGCTTTTCAAACTAGCAAAAACCACAACATACGTAATGAAAAAAAATTATATATCGTTTGAAACAAAAAGGAAGATATCAACTTGAACACCGTAACCCAAAAAAACATGGTAGTGAAAAACAAAAAACAATTAGATTAAAACTTAAACATCGTAAAATGAACATTTGGTAACCCTAAACATCGTGGGAGTGGAAAGTGAAAGAGAACGTTTTTTTATAAAATAAAAAGATCATCATCATTAACATCGTAAAATAAACATCCGGTAACTCTAAAACAACGTGCAGTTAAGGAACGTCGAAGCGAAGAAAAAGAAAAAATTATCGTAACGAATAAAACTAAATTGTTTAACATAGATACGCTGAACACAATGGTTGCGACAGACGACAACCGACAGCTGTCAAATATTAAAATACACACGTTCTTATGGACACTGTTATTTAGACAGCTGCACGACTAGACGACGGTAGGCCGACAGTTGTCGTTCTCGCTAACTTCAATATTTGCCTATATATGCCTGCGACAGTAGGACGACAGTAGAGTTGACAGTAGAATGGAAGATAGAGAGATGAGGAAGAGTGGTGATGCCACTAATATGTAAAATATGAAATTATTCACAGCTCTTACAAACTTGACGTTATTTTACAAATAGCTCTATTATAGCTCTGTTACATCATTTGTAATAACAATTGATAATTTAAAACAAAAATATATACCTATTTACTTATTTTTTGCATAAAAACTTTCACTTTGAACAAAATATTAAAATTTCATTGAAGTGCAAGGTATTAGTATGGCCACAACGAAATTGTGTACATGCAAAATGGAGAGCTGTGTTGTCTTGTGTACATGCGTTCAGGTAGTAGGATGCACAACGCCGTTTTCAGTTCACTGTCGTGATGCAATATTGTGTCGCAACCATTGTGTTCAGCGTAAGAGAGTGTATAGCCAACGTAAAAGAGAAAAGGAAAAAATGAAGGAAAGATATTGTAAAGAACGAAACGAACAGTTTAACAACAAGAACGTAAAAGTGGACTGTAGAAGCGAAGAAAAACAAAAAAATATCGTAACGAATAAAACTAAATTGTTTAACATAGAAAGTGTATAGCCAACGTAAAAGAGAAAAAGAAAAAGTGAAGAAAAATATGGTAAAGAACAAATCGAATTGTTTAACAACAAAAACGTAAAAACGGAACGTCGAAGAGAAGAAAAAGAAAAAAAATATCGTAACAAACAAAACGAACTAAGTCACGATGGAACAGTGGCACAAAACTATCACAATCGTTAAAAATAAAAATAAAATAGAATAAAACAAAAAAACAAAGTATAAAATAAAATCAAAATAATTAATATACGATAAATTATTCAGCAAAAACTCTACTCCACAATCCTTAATAACAACAAAAAAACTTGGAGAGAAAACGAATGCAGAATGTCGTAAGTACGACTACCTACTTGGTGAAACAAAATCAAAAGTCCAAAGGCAACATTACAAACCAAGGGAAGAAGAAGTGGACGAGCTAAGCCAAATTTTTAAATCCATTAAAATTAAAGAGGCAAACAACAAAATGGAGCGAGAAACCAGAGAAAAGGCGATCCAAAACATCAAACTTGTTCAACCATTTGATGGTGATCGAAACTACTTAGCACTCTTTATTCAAGGGGTCGGCGCTTTCATGCCACAATCTCCTGTTATATCGGAAGAGACGAAAGTATTCTATCTACACTGTGTCATAAAAGTACTCAGAGGCGCTGCATTGGACGTGGTTAGGCGAGAGCAACCACCAGATTGGATGACGCTGAGGCAGTTACTTATAGATGAATTCAGAGAGCACACGGCAGTTTCAACATTAAACCTAGAAATAAGCAATATTAAACTTAAAAATAATGTTAAGCTACTATGCGAAGAGATTAATTTAGAATTGTGTAAAGTAAAGGATGTTATCAAACTAAAAAATGAAAGTTGCTCAACTAAAACATTAAAAAGAGAAGTGCCAAACTATTTAACAACGTTAATAAACGCAAATCTTGCTACTGACATTAAGTCAGCAATCGAAATATTAAAAGAAAACGATGTTTATGAAAATAATAAACAATTCTCTAAGCAAAAAACAATTCAAAGAACTAACGCAAATTCGAAACTACCTAAATATATGAATAACAATCATAATAGTAATATAGAATATTTTGCAACCAATACGAGTCAATTTCCAGTTCGTTCCAATAACAACACTTTTTCAAAAAATTATTCATTGTCCAATCAAAATAATTATAATAAAAATAAACCATTTTTCAATGAACATAGCAATCAACAATATAGTTTACAAAATAATAATTTCCCACAAGTTAGGCATACAAATTTCAATTTTGCAAACATTTATACTAATAGAAACTTTAATAATTTAAAACAAGATAAGATTAATGGGTCAAACCAATTTTCATTTTCACTTAACAGCCTCGGAAGGCTCCCTACAATTGAATTGAAATTTAATAAAAAATATTATAACACAGGTTCATCAGTTAGTTTAATAAAGCCTGGAATATCCAACGAACAGATTATTTGTGTTCAGCCAATAACATTAACAACAGCGATAGGAAATCTAAATGAAACCCAAGAATTTTTTAGCGATGAACATATGAAAAAACTGAAATTTTTCGTTTATAATTTTTCGAATAACTACGACGGTTTACTTGGTTGTAATATACTTAAGCTACTTAAAGCTAAAATTGATCTGGAAAAAAAATATGAGACATATGAATGATGTTCGGTACAACCTTTTCAAGAATAAATCAAATTCTGAAAATTTTGATAATTGCCTTCAAGAATTAAATATGAACAAAAATCATAAAACTAAAGATAGTAAATTTAGACTTGAACATTTAAATTCAGAAGAGTTAAATAAATTAAAAAAACTTTTAAATAAATTTGAAAATAAATTTTATAAAGAAGGAGACAAACTCACCTTTACTCATAAAATGTACCGAGGGCGATCAAGTGGTTGGATGTGTGTATCTTCCACCACTGTCGTCGTTGAATAAGTATGCGAGTCATATGTATACCATTTCGTATTTGAAGGAAAAATATCCTAACTGTGCATTGATTATTGTTGGCGACTATAATCTCCCCAGTTGCTGTCCTCAAGATGAATGTGCAAATATGGTATACAGTGAGATGAGTGTGTCTAACTGTCAACAGTATATTATTGATTGAATTACTTCTTTTTGAGGATTAACTGGATTGAACTATATAAATTAGTATCACTGGATGACAAGGTAAACTGGCTATACGAGAGAATTAACGATGGAGTTGTGCAATTTGTTCCTGTCCATACTAACAGGAAAAGCAATTATCCATGCTGGTTTTCTAGGGAGCTGATAGGGAAAATACAGCAGAAAAAGGATGCGCATGCAACATACAAGAGATTAAAAACCAGTCACGCCTTCAATGTCTTTCATCGGTTGCGATCAGAATGCAAAAGAATCGGCAAAGGGTGTTACAGCGCATACACGTCCAGGATAAAAGAACTTGTACGGGTAGACTCGATTTAGTTCTGGAAATTCGTCAAAAGCAGGAGACGGAACAATATGGATATTCCATCCGCCGGGGAAGTGAGCAATCTTTTTGCGTCGTTCTTTGGTAGCATCTATGCGGGGAAACTTAATGACAATGGGGAACCAATGCCCACAGCTCAAGCAGCGGAAACATTGACTAGTTGCGATGTGAAACTATCGGAACTCACCATACACTTCGATGAAGTGTACGAGCAAATGTGCAAACTAGATGGAAAGAAGGGAGCCGGACCAGATAGAATACCAAACATATTACTGAAGAGCTGTGCAGTCGCATTGGCCGAACCAATAACCCACATCTTTAGTAAATCACTGGAGATTGGTATTTTTCCGTCGGCATGGAAACGCTCGTATATTTGTCCAATTTACAAGGCAGGGTCGAGATCGGAGGTTACCAACTACAGGCCAATGTGCATACAGCCGGCAATGGCTAAGTTGTTTGAGAAACTAGTTTTGCCGCAGGTGAATTTCGCCTTCAAGAATATGATCTCGACCAAGCAACATGGGTTCTTTGGCGACAGGTCTACGGCTACAAACCTTTACCTGTATGTCGATTACGTCCTGAGAGCATTGGACAAGGGTGAAACAGTTCACACTATCTATACGGACTTCAACGTAGCCTTCGACATGGTGGATCATGAGCTCTTAATAGAAAAGATGGATCGCCACGGAGTGGCAGGAAACGTATTGAGTTGGTTCAACGCGTACTTGACTGAGAGATCCCTGCAGGTGCGAGTCAATGACTATGTGTCGTCTCAGTTTAAAATGTCGTCCGGGGTTCCACAGGGTTCCCATCTGGGGCCAGTGCTGTTTAGCATATTTGTAAACGACATTGGGAACAAAATATCGTCGAACTTTCTACTTTATGCTGATGACCTCAAGATTTTCGGAAAGATAAGCACTGTGGATGATATTAGTGCATTACAGCAAGACCTCGATAGACTTGAGGAGTGGTGCGACGAAAATAAATTGAGTTTGAATTTAAAAAAGTGCGTGGTGATGTTCTTGTCACGGTCCTTGAGTCGTCGTCCAGCTCTTTACCGTATCGCTGATCATCATCTAGAAGAAGTCACAGTTGTAAAAGATCTTGGTGTCATGATCGACAATGCACTAAATTTCACCGGGCACATTGACAAAATTACATCATAGGCATACAGGACACTTGGGTTCATTTTCAGATGTGGTGATGACTTAAGGAATGCTTGGTGCGTCCGATGTTGGAGTAATGTTCATTGGTTTGGTCTCCCCATACCGACTGCCTCATTGACAAAGTAGAGAGAGTGCAGAAGAAACTCTGTAAATATGTCGCGTACTTCCTGAGACGTAAAGGATGGGTCGGAGGCTCGGAGGAAGTTCGTGGTTAATTTGGAATTTGTGACCTGATGAGTCGGAGACAAGTATCAGCTCTCTTGTTTGCCTTTAAATCACTAAATGGATTAATCGACTCTCCGGAAATTTTGAAACAATTCGGCATTGTAGGCCGTATGCCTGGGTTGAGGTCGCACAGACTGTTAAAAACAATCAACTCATCGAAGAACTACGTACGGGGTGGACCGAGGAGCAGGGTTGTAGACTTAGTTAATAGACATTATGAAAATATTAATATGTTTGCTTGTACATATGCGAGCTACGTCTCTAGGGTTAAGGAATAAATTAATAATGTATCAATAGTGTATCATTAATGTGTGATTTGCCTAGTCATGGATATGCCTTCTTTTTTATTTTTATTTTTGTTATACTTGACGTGAATTAATAATAAAAAAAAAACATAGAATTAAAACGGTTCATAAAGATCCTATATATGTATGTAAAGTCGTATAGATATCCTGAAATTCATAAATCGGAAGTAAAAAAACAAATAAATAAAAGAAATGCTTGAAAATCAAATCATTTCTCATGGTGATTCCCCATATTCAGCATCAATTTGGGTGGTACCAAAGAAGTCAGATGCTTCAGGTAAAAGGAAGTGGAGGATTATTGTCGATTTTCGCAAGCTCAATAGTATTACTATCGATGATAGGTATGCCATTCCAAACATGGATGAAATTCTCGAAAAACTAGGTAGGTGTATGTATTTTTCAACAATAGACCATCAAATAGAAATGGATCCGGCAGATAGGAAAAACCAGCTTTCTCTACTCAGAGCGGACATTTTGAATTTTAAAGAATGCCATTTGGGCTTAAAAATACACTAGCTACCAGAGAATGATGAATACGGTTCTACATGGTTTAATAGGGAGAGATTGTATGGTTTACTTAGACGACATTGTAGTATTCAGTACGTCATTACAGGAACACATAGAATCTTTAGACAGAGTTTTTCGTAAATTAAACAAAGTAAATCTGAAAATTCAGATGGATAAAAGCGAGTTTTTCAAAAGAGAAAGCAAATTTCTTGGTCATATCATAACGCCAGAAGGTATTAACCCTAACTCTAATAAAATCCAAGCAATTTTAAATTATCCCATTCCTAAAACGGAAAAAGAAATAAAACAATTTCTTGGTTTGGCGGGATTTTATCGTATTCAAATCTTCTCTGAAATAACTAAAAAAGTCAATAAAATAAATAGCTCAGATGAGAAATTCGTGGAGGCTATAAACACTATAAAAATTTTAATTACTAATGATCCAATTCTGGCATATCCAAATTATGAGAAAATATTTACATTGATGTCTGATGCACCAAATGTGGCATTAGGGGCAGTACTAAATCAACAGGGACATCCAATTTGTTTTGCTAGTCGCATACTCAATGAACATGAGCTGCACTACTCAACTAATGAGAAAGAACTTTTAGCCATGGTTTGGGCTACCAAATATTTTAGACCATATTTATACGGCAGGAAATTTTTAATAAATAGTGATCATAGACCACTGCAATGGCTCCACAACTGAAGGGAACCAAACTTCAAGTTACAAAGATGAAAGATTCGACTTAACGAGTATGACTTTGACGTAAAATACATATCAAGTAAAGAAAATCGTAGCAGACACTTTTTCTCGTATTAAAATTACGGAATGCTTTTTTAATGAATCTAACGTAGACACTGTTTACTCTGCCGATGAAGATTCCCAAAGTTTTATTAAGATAACGGAGAGCCCATTAAATGTATTCAAAAATCAAATTAAACTAGTAAGAGATGGTAAATACTTAACTACAATATCGAAAAAGGCTCTTTGCCAACTGAAATAATAATATTATTATACGAATAGCAATGAGCAAAAAATAGTAAGACTTAATTCATATTTTTAATCATTTTAATTTATTCTTCAAAACAATGTCGTCTTTTTGAAACAATCCCCTTCGTTCCCATTACACTTGTGCCAATGTTTTTACAATCCTTGAAACAGTTGTTTAAGTCAATTTCCGGAATAGACTGTAATGCGCGCAGCGATTCATATTGAATGAATGTTTTCAAGTTACTCAAAAGGGTTTCCTCGGAGCGGTCGTTTAAGTTTGCTGAATAGCCAGAAGCCACAAGAAGTTAAATCAGGCGAATACAGTGATTGCGGCACGGTATTAGTTGAAGATTTAACGAAACACTGACGAAGAATCGATGCAGTATGTAACGGTGCATTATCGTGCTTCAATGTGAGATACAACATCCCAAACCAAAATCAAGATAGTAGTTCTAGATGTATAGGATTTTGCTCCTATAAAGCCCTTCCGAAACACCTTGACTGGAAAATGTAATGCTTCTGATGTGTTTATTTAGTGAGTTATTATTGTTTTCAATATAGCTCATGTATTGAAAGACGACACATAGTGCCGGCAGAAAGTCTGTGGAACTCAACTTGTCTGGTCATCGTAGTCACTTTATATACAACTGACATATCCTAATGTTGCATTGGGGACTTTTACTAGCAAAAGCATCGAATGCAACATTGCCAACGTGCTTCAATTCAGCATTTTCACCATTGAAAGTGGTCCCGCACTTTAAGCGGCACCATTTGTTAAATCGCGTTTGTCACCACTCACTCTGATTTCGTCTTCCTACTCGTAAGGTTCTAGTTGATCGTGTTACAAAATATTATTTTATAAAACCTGTTAATTGTTCCAAAAATATTATTCAATAAAATCTTTTATATGTCATAAAAATATTACTGGCGCAGTCGGTAGTATCTGCGCAAAAGATCCTGAATAAAAAATAAAATACCCTGAACAACGAGTCGGGCTGTACCTTTTTTTAAATTCACACAATCGTGTAAAGTCCAAAAATAAACTAAAATAAAAAATAAATAAATAATTTTGATACATTTTAAATAAATTAGCTTTTCAAGCTAGCAAAAAACACAATATCGTTAAAAAAATTATAATAAAAAGCTTCTAATTTTGTTACATTTTAAATAAAGTAGCTTTTCAAACTAGCAAAAACCACAACATACGTAATGAAAAAAAATTATATATCGTTTGAAACAAAAAGGAAGATATCAACTTGAACACCGTAACCCAAAAAAACATGGTAGTGAAAAACAAAAAACAATTAGATTAAAACTTAAACATCGTAAAATGAACATTTGGTAACCCTAAACATCGTGGGAGTGGAAAGTGAAAGAGAACGTTTTTTTATAAAATAAAAAGATCATCATCATTAACATCGTAAAATAAACATCCGGTAACTCTAAAACAACGTGCAGTTAAGGAACGTCGAAGCGAAGAAAAAGAAAAAATTATCGTAACGAATAAAACTAAATTGTTTAACATAGATACGCTGAACACAATGGTTGCGACAGACGACAACCGACAGCTGTCAAATATTAAAATACACACGTTCTTATGGACACTGTTATTTAGACAGCTGCACGACTAGACGACGGTAGGCCGACAGTTGTCGTTCTCGCTAACTTCAATATTTGCCTATATATGCCTGCGACAGTAGGACGACAGTAGAGTTGACAGTAGAATGGAAGATAGAGAGATGAGGAAGAGTGGTGATGCCACTAATATGTAAAATATGAAATTATTCACAGCTCTTACAAACTTGACGTTATTTTACAAATAGCTCTATTATAGCTCTGTTACATCATTTGTAATAACAATTGATAATTTAAAACAAAAATATATACCTATTTACTTATTTTTTGCATAAAAACTTTCACTTTGAACAAAATATTAAAATTTCATTGAAGTGCAAGGTATTAGTATGGCCACAACGAAATTGTGTACATGCAAAATGGAGAGCTGTGTTGTCTTGTGTACATGCGTTCAGGTAGTAGGATGCACAACGCCGTTTTCAGTTCACTGTCGTGATGCAATATTGTGTCGCAACCATTGTGTTCAGCGTAAGAGAGTGTATAGCCAACGTAAAAGAGAAAAGGAAAAAATGAAGGAAAGATATTGTAAAGAACGAAACGAACAGTTTAACAACAAGAACGTAAAAGTGGACTGTAGAAGCGAAGAAAAACAAAAAAATATCGTAACGAATAAAACTAAATTGTTTAACATAGAAAGTGTATAGCCAACGTAAAAGAGAAAAAGAAAAAGTGAAGAAAAATATGGTAAAGAACAAATCGAATTGTTTAACAACAAAAACGTAAAAACGGAACGTCGAAGAGAAGAAAAAGAAAAAAAATATCGTAACAAACAAAACGAACTAAGTCACGATGGAACAGTGGCACAAAACTATCACAATCGTTAAAAATAAAAATAAAATAGAATAAAACAAAAAAACAAAGTATAAAATAAAATCAAAATAATTAATATACGATAAATTATTCAGCAAAAACTCTACTCCACAATCCTTAATAACAACAAAAAAACTTGGAGAGAAAACGAATGCAGAATGTCGTAAGTACGACTACCTACTTGGTGAAACAAAATCAAAAGTCCAAAGGCAACATTACAAACCAAGGGAAGAAGAAGTGGACGAGCTAAGCCAAATTTTTAAATCCATTAAAATTAAAGAGGCAAACAACAAAATGGAGCGAGAAACCAGAGAAAAGGCGATCCAAAACATCAAACTTGTTCAACCATTTGATGGTGATCGAAACTACTTAGCACTCTTTATTCAAGGGGTCGGCGCTTTCATGCCACAATCTCCTGTTATATCGGAAGAGACGAAAGTATTCTATCTACACTGTGTCATAAAAGTACTCAGAGGCGCTGCATTGGACGTGGTTAGGCGAGAGCAACCACCAGATTGGATGACGCTGAGGCAGTTACTTATAGATGAATTCAGAGAGCACACGGCAGTTTCAACATTAAACCTAGAAATAAGCAATATTAAACTTAAAAATAATGTTAAGCTACTATGCGAAGAGATTAATTTAGAATTGTGTAAAGTAAAGGATGTTATCAAACTAAAAAATGAAAGTTGCTCAACTAAAACATTAAAAAGAGAAGTGCCAAACTATTTAACAACGTTAATAAACGCAAATCTTGCTACTGACATTAAGTCAGCAATCGAAATATTAAAAGAAAACGATGTTTATGAAAATAATAAACAATTCTCTAAGCAAAAAACAATTCAAAGAACTAACGCAAATTCGAAACTACCTAAATATATGAATAACAATCATAATAGTAATATAGAATATTTTGCAACCAATACGAGTCAATTTCCAGTTCGTTCCAATAACAACACTTTTTCAAAAAATTATTCATTGTCCAATCAAAATAATTATAATAAAAATAAACCATTTTTCAATGAACATAGCAATCAACAATATAGTTTACAAAATAATAATTTCCCACAAGTTAGGCATACAAATTTCAATTTTGCAAACATTTATACTAATAGAAACTTTAATAATTTAAAACAAGATAAGATTAATGGGTCAAACCAATTTTCATTTTCACTTAACAGCCTCGGAAGGCTCCCTACAATTGAATTGAAATTTAATAAAAAATATTATAACACAGGTTCATCAGTTAGTTTAATAAAGCCTGGAATATCCAACGAACAGATTATTTGTGTTCAGCCAATAACATTAACAACAGCGATAGGAAATCTAAATGAAACCCAAGAATTTTTTAGCGATGAACATATGAAAAAACTGAAATTTTTCGTTTATAATTTTTCGAATAACTACGACGGTTTACTTGGTTGTAATATACTTAAGCTACTTAAAGCTAAAATTGATCTGGAAAAAAAATATGAGACATATGAATGATGTTCGGTACAACCTTTTCAAGAATAAATCAAATTCTGAAAATTTTGATAATTGCCTTCAAGAATTAAATATGAACAAAAATCATAAAACTAAAGATAGTAAATTTAGACTTGAACATTTAAATTCAGAAGAGTTAAATAAATTAAAAAAACTTTTAAATAAATTTGAAAATAAATTTTATAAAGAAGGAGACAAACTCACCTTTACTCATAAAATGTACCGAGGGCGATCAAGTGGTTGGATGTGTGTATCTTCCACCACTGTCGTCGTTGAATAAGTATGCGAGTCATATGTATACCATTTCGTATTTGAAGGAAAAATATCCTAACTGTGCATTGATTATTGTTGGCGACTATAATCTCCCCAGTTGCTGTCCTCAAGATGAATGTGCAAATATGGTATACAGTGAGATGAGTGTGTCTAACTGTCAACAGTATATTATTGATTGAATTACTTCTTTTTGAGGATTAACTGGATTGAACTATATAAATTAGTATCACTGGATGACAAGGTAAACTGGCTATACGAGAGAATTAACGATGGAGTTGTGCAATTTGTTCCTGTCCATACTAACAGGAAAAGCAATTATCCATGCTGGTTTTCTAGGGAGCTGATAGGGAAAATACAGCAGAAAAAGGATGCGCATGCAACATACAAGAGATTAAAAACCAGTCACGCCTTCAATGTCTTTCATCGGTTGCGATCAGAATGCAAAAGAATCGGCAAAGGGTGTTACAGCGCATACACGTCCAGGATAAAAGAACTTGTACGGGTAGACTCGATTTAGTTCTGGAAATTCGTCAAAAGCAGGAGACGGAACAATATGGATATTCCATCCGCCGGGGAAGTGAGCAATCTTTTTGCGTCGTTCTTTGGTAGCATCTATGCGGGGAAACTTAATGACAATGGGGAACCAATGCCCACAGCTCAAGCAGCGGAAACATTGACTAGTTGCGATGTGAAACTATCGGAACTCACCATACACTTCGATGAAGTGTACGAGCAAATGTGCAAACTAGATGGAAAGAAGGGAGCCGGACCAGATAGAATACCAAACATATTACTGAAGAGCTGTGCAGTCGCATTGGCCGAACCAATAACCCACATCTTTAGTAAATCACTGGAGATTGGTATTTTTCCGTCGGCATGGAAACGCTCGTATATTTGTCCAATTTACAAGGCAGGGTCGAGATCGGAGGTTACCAACTACAGGCCAATGTGCATACAGCCGGCAATGGCTAAGTTGTTTGAGAAACTAGTTTTGCCGCAGGTGAATTTCGCCTTCAAGAATATGATCTCGACCAAGCAACATGGGTTCTTTGGCGACAGGTCTACGGCTACAAACCTTTACCTGTATGTCGATTACGTCCTGAGAGCATTGGACAAGGGTGAAACAGTTCACACTATCTATACGGACTTCAACGTAGCCTTCGACATGGTGGATCATGAGCTCTTAATAGAAAAGATGGATCGCCACGGAGTGGCAGGAAACGTATTGAGTTGGTTCAACGCGTACTTGACTGAGAGATCCCTGCAGGTGCGAGTCAATGACTATGTGTCATCTCAGTTTAAAATGTCGTCCGGGGTTCCACAGGGTTCCCATCTGGGGCCAGTGCTGTTTAGCATATTTGTAAACGACATTGGGAACAAAATATCGTCGAACTTTCTACTTTATGCTGATGACCTCAAGATTTTCGGAAAGATAAGCACTGTGGATGATATTAGTGCATTACAGCAAGACCTCGATAGACTTGAGGAGTGGTGCGACGAAAATAAATTGAGTTTGAATTTAAAAAAGTGCGTGGTGATGTTCTTGTCACGGTCCTTGAGTCGTCGTCCAGCTCTTTACCGTATCGCTGATCATCATCTAGAAGAAGTCACAGTTGTAAAAGATCTTGGTGTCATGATCGACAATGCACTAAATTTCACCGGGCACATTGACAAAATTACATCATAGGCATACAGGACACTTGGGTTCATTTTCAGATGTGGTGATGACTTAAGGAATGCTTGGTGCGTCCGATGTTGGAGTAATGTTCATTGGTTTGGTCTCCCCATACCGACTGCCTCATTGACAAAGTAGAGAGAGTGCAGAAGAAACTCTGTAAATATGTCGCGTACTTCCTGAGACGTAAAGGATGGGTCGGAGGCTCGGAGGAAGTTCGTGGTTAATTTGGAATTTGTGACCTGATGAGTCGGAGACAAGTATCAGCTCTCTTGTTTGCCTTTAAATCACTAAATGGATTAATCGACTCTCCGGAAATTTTGAAACAATTCGGCATTGTAGGCCGTATGCCTGGGTTGAGGTCGCACAGACTGTTAAAAACAATCAACTCATCGAAGAACTACGTACGGGGTGGACCGAGGAGCAGGGTTGTAGACTTAGTTAATAGACATTATGAAAATATTAATATGTTTGCTTGTACATATGCGAGCTACGTCTCTAGGGTTAAGGAATAAATTAATAATGTATCAATAGTGTATCATTAATGTGTGATTTGCCTAGTCATGGATATGCCTTCTTTTTTATTTTTATTTTTGTTATACTTGACGTGAATTAATAATAAAAAAAAAAAACATAGAATTAAAACGGTTCATAAAGATCCTATATATGTATGTAAAGTCGTATAGATATCCTGAAATTCATAAATCGGAAGTAAACAAACAAATAAAAGAAATGCTTGAAAATCAAATCATTTCTCATGGTGATTCCCCATATTCAGCATCAATTTGGGTGGTACCAAAGAAGTCAGATGCTTCAGGTAAAAGGAAGTGGAGGATTATTGTCGATTTTCGCAAGCTCAATAGTATTACTATCGATGATAGGTATGCCATTCCAAACATGGATGAAATTCTCGAAAAACTAGGTAGGTGTATGTATTTTTCAGAAATAGACCATCAAATAGAAATGGATCCGGCAGATAGGAAAAACCAGCTTTCTCTACTCAGAGCGGACATTTTGAATTTTAAAGAACGCCATTTGGGCTTAAAAATACACTAGCTACCAGAGAATGATGAATACGGTTCTACATGGTTTAATAGGGAGAGATTGTATGGTTTACTTAGACGACATTGTAGTATTCAGTACGTCATTACAGGAACACATAGAATCTTTAGACAGAGTTTTTCGTAAATTAAACAAAGTAAATCTGAAAATTCAGATGGATAAAAGTGAGTTTTTCAAAAGAGAAAGCAAATTTCTTGGTCATATCATAACGCCAGAAGGTATTAACCCTAACTCTAATAAAATCCAAGCAATTTTAAATTATCCCATTCCTAAAACGGAAAAAGAAATAAAACAATTTCTTGGTTTGGCGGGATTTTATCGTATTCAAATCTTCTCTGAAATAACTAAAAAAGTCAATAAAATAAATAGCTCAGATGAGAAATTCGTGGAGGCTATAAACACTATAAAAATTTTAATTACTAATGATCCAATTCTGGCATATCCAAATTATGAGAAAATATTTACATTGATGTCTGATGCACCAAATGTGGCATTAGGGGCAGTACTAAATCAACAGGGACATCCAATTTGTTTTGCTAGTCGCATACTCAATGAACATGAGCTGCACTACTCAACTAATGAGAAAGAACTTTTAGCCATGGTTTGGGCTACCAAATATTTTAGACCATATTTATACGGCAGGAAATTTTTAATAAATAGTGATCATAGACCACTGCAATGGCTCCACAACTGAAGGGAACCAAACTTCAAGTTACAAAGATGAAAGATTCGACTTAACGAGTATGACTTTGACGTAAAATACATATCAAGTAAAGAAAATCGTAGCAGACACTTTTTCTCGTATTAAAATTACGGAATGCTTTTTTAATGAATCTAACGTAGACACTGTTTACTCTGCCGATGAAGATTCCCAAAGTTTTATTAAGATAACGGAGAGCCCATTAAATGTATTCAAAAATCAAATTAAATTAGTAAGAGATGGTAAATACTTAACTACAATATCGAAAGTTTTTTTTAATAACCTAATTGTAATTACATACAAAGAATTAACTACAGATTATATTAAAGATATAATAAAAACCCATTTATTAAAAAATAATACAATAATTTTTATGCCCAATGATACTGATTTTATAGAATTGCAAAACGTTTATAAGACACTCGTAACAAGTCGCAACAAGATTTATCGGTGTACAAAAGAATTAGAAACATTACAGATTTTGCACATTTTAAAAATAAAGTACTTGAAATACATTTAAGTGGACTTCATCAAGGTATAGAGAAGGTTGCAAAATGTTTGAAATTACAGTATTATTACCCCAATTATCTTAAAAAAAATCACCAAAATAATAAATGAATGTGTAGTCATTGTAAGAATGATCATATTTCTAACAAAATTTCGTTCAAAATTACACCGCCAATTTACAAAATAAGAGAAAAATATGTTGTAGATTTTTGGAAATGGAATTATGAATATTATTTAATATGTATCGATTTATACTCTAAGTTTGCTATGATAAAAAAAAGTTAGAGCATTAAACTGGTTGGAATCCAAAAAAGCATTGCTAAAAATTTTTAATTGTATAGGTCCTCCAAAAACTTTAAAAATCGATCAAGATCAAGGTTTAAATAATATAAACATTAAACAATGGTGTTCAAATATCATTGAACATGCTTACTTACCAGCAAAGCCGAAATTCTTCTAAATATAAATATCTATTAATATACATACATACATACATATATACATAATGCATTTACATGCAATGCATCTAATAATAATAAAAATACATGGGGACACAAGTCATAAATTTACAGAACAGATAACATTAAACATACACACACACACATGTATTAAAATGTACACTTGAAATCAACCCCATGTCAAGCAGCAATAAAAAATATGCTGCAATACATAAACACATACACACATACACATATATTTAGTTATTAAAGATAGTTTAAAAATTGTATATAAGCTAGGCAAAAACGAAATAAAAATCAGAATGAAATATTCTCAGCTCAACTAAAGACTTTTTTGAAATCTCCCCACCAGCGGTAAGGTAGACAAAAATCTTTGTTGGGTATTAACAATTTGGTCCTTCGAGCCTAAAAAAAGAGCTCAGCCAAATTTGAAAAAGCCCTGATATTATAAAAAATACAGGCAAAATTAAATTGTAAGACGGGTGTATATTCCCGCATATTGACTAAAAAAAAAAATTAAAAATTGTAAGACGGGTGTATATTCCCGCATTAAAAACCGATCACATAAGCCGTTTTAGCAGAGACTAAACGCAGTGATCTAACTGCTATCCAAGAGATATTCAGCGGCTGTGAGTCGAGGCACAGCAAGGTCAACTAGGCGACCGAATCAAACACCTCCAACGATTTCTTTGGAGATAAAACAAGCAGTTCATCAATAAATAGGAAAAGTGTTGCGGAAAATCTCTCAAAATGGGAATAAACAAGAAGAAAATTCCTGAAGCCCAAGCGGATTTTTCCGAAAAGGTGTTGTACATGTCCAACACTTTTCCAACAAAGCCATCATATAAAACAAAAATGGAAGAAGTTGAAGCTAAACACCAAGATTCGGATCGAAAAACTTCTTTATTCATGAGGAAAGTTGAAAACCTCAGAAGAAAAATGGAAGATCTAAGTATGGAGTTAATGATCGACAACGATCAAATAAAAGGCTTAGACTTTTTATTCACAGACATTCAAAATCTAAAAAGCAAATTAGATTTTAATATAGAAATTGAAATCTTATTCGAAGAAATTTATGACGAATACTACGAAGAGCTTAAACATTTAAAGAAAAAGCTACAAAAAGAAGAGCCTAAAATTTTTTATCGCCCTAACTTTGAAGAAAGAAAAATAATAAAAATTCCAACATTTTATGGCGATATTAAGGAATGGGCCAAATTTTACAACGTGTTCAAAGTTATGGTACATGATAACGAGCAGATGAAGAATATAGAGAAAATGCTGCACCTCCGTCAATGCTTAAAAGGCGAAGCTGCACGAGTAATACAGCATTTTCAAATCTCGTCAAAAAATTATGAAGCTGCATGGAGTCTACTTAAAAAAAAGTTTGACTATCAGCCAACTCTGTTCATCGTACCTAAATTATCTACAACTGCGACGAAACTAACTAATGCAGTGCAAAAGATTGAAGACAAAAAACTTACAAAAATTCCATTACTCCCTATATCTTCTGTTGAGGAAAAAACAGCAGAAGTAATAGAGGAAAATAGAAAGGAAAATGAAGTTGAAGAACTTCGTAATCCTTCAAAAACTGAAGAAAAATTAATAACGGTTCTATTACTTCCTCTATCTTCTGTTGAGGAAAAAACAACAGAAGAGGAAGATAAAAAGGAAAATGAAGTTGAAGAAGAATTACACAAATCTTCAAAAACTGAGGAAAAACAATCTCAATTAGTATCTCTTCCGGCAGGCTCACATTTTGGAGAAATGTGGGAAAGTGCAATCCAGGATAAATCAGTTGAAGATGAGGACGAAGCTAAAGAAATGGACCACATTTTGGAACATGATGCTGAAGCGCATGAGAAGGAAGAGGAAATTAAATTTTTATACAAACCAACACAATTGCCGAAAAAGCGCAAAGGTGTTTTAGAAGAGCCAAATAAAGACGTGGATATTAAAGCCGCTAACGATGTAGACATGACAGAAGAAAAAGCAGAACTGAACCCAAAAGCCAAGATGAAGAAAAGGATGGGATGTTCGTGGACAAAACAAGTACAACAATCACCGAAGGATGGAATCAGTGCAGCAGAATATACAAAGATGCAAATAAAGAAACGTAAAATCAAAGGTACACAATCGTCGGACGTAAAAGAAGAAAAGCCGAAAGGACACGAATTTGAGGAAATAGTTACGTGCAAACTATCACTGATACAACACAGGAAGGCGCATAGTCATCGTGAACGTCGCTTAGTTCACGACCATGACAGGATCGCAAGCTGTTGTCATCTTTTTAGCAGTCACATTTAACATCCGGCTCGAAGGACCATATATTAATACCCAACAAAGATTTTTGTCTACCTTACCGCTGGTGGGGGGATTTCAAAAAAGTCTTTAGTTGAGCTGAGAATATTTCATTCTGATTTTTATTTCTTTTTTGCCTAGCTTATATACAATTTTTAAAACTATCTTTAATAACTAAATATATGTGTATGTGTGTATGTGTTTATGTATTGCAGCATATTTTTTATTGCTGCTTGACATGGGGTTGATTTCAAGTGTACATTTTAATACATGTGTGTGTGTGTATGTTTAATGTTATCTGTTCTGTAAATTTATGACTTGTGTCCCCATGTATTTTTATTATTATTAGATGCATTGCATGTAAATGCATTATGTATATATGTATGTATGTATGTATATTAATAGATATTTATATTTAGAAGAATTTCGGCTTTGCTGGTAAGTAAGCATGTTCAATGATATTTGAACAATGGTGTAAATCATTAAATATAAAAGTAGAAGTACCACGGGTAAAACTGGTATAGGTGACATTGAAAGACTACATAAAACTTTAAATGAAAAACTTAGAATAATCATCACATCAGGTAATAAAGAACTAAAATATTTAGAAATTGAACAAACACTTTTCACTTATAACCATATAATTGTTCACTGTACTACCAATGAAGTTCCATATACAATATCTTTTTAATAAAGAGTCACCAAAACAAGATCCTCAAATTATTAAAGCACAAAGAATAAATAATGTAAATAAAAACCGTCAAGAAAAAGATATTGACACAAACTTTGTAAACGCAGAAGTTTTGAGGAAGAGATTAGACAAACTTAGTAATCCATACAAAAAAGTTAGTCTTATTAAAAATGAAGAAGATGGGGAACATCATATTGTAAAGTTTAAAAGTCAAAATGTAGGAAAATATAAAAACCAATTTAAAAGAAAAAATAAAATCAACTAAAACTAAATCTAAGAATTGAAAATTGTATCTTATCTTTTTACTTATTCATTAATACTTAATCCTTTTTATATGCAAAAAATATCTTTAAATATTGTAAGAATTCTATTTAAAAACTTTAACTTGTAAACAAAGAAAAAATGCAATGAAGACATTGCGTTATTTTAAGATGGGAGGAGTGACATATCCTAATGCTGCATTGGAGACTTTTACCAGCAAAAGCATCGAATGCAACATTGCCAACGTGCTTCAATTCAGCATTTTCGCCATTGAAAGCGGTCCCGCACATTAAGCGGCACCGTTTGTTAAACCGCGTTTGTTACCACTCACTCTGATTTCGTTTTCCTACTCGTAAGGTTCTAGTTGGTCGTGATACAAAATATTATTTTATAAAAACTGCTAATTGTTCCAAAAATATTATTCAATAAAATCTATTATATGTTATAAAAATATTACTTACATATCTCTATATTTATTTCGATTAGAATTTGCGGTTTTTTCTTTTGGAAAGTTGAACATAGTGGTGTCAACAAAAAAGAAAGCAGAAACCGGAGCTTTATATAAAATAAATTCTCCAAAGGCCAAAAAGCTCGTGAATTAGGCATAAGACATTAGAACGTGCTTATTATAATAAAAAACTATACGTATTTTATTTGAATAGCTCGAAAAAAAGGGCTGTGGACGTCTGAAAACAGTAAAACCTCGTCAAAAATGACAAATTAAACGGATGTGCATTAATGATCGCTTTCAACATGCTGGAACATTCTATGCAAAATGTGCTGAATAACCTTGGATTCCGATCGCGACGCACAATGGAGCAGTAGACCAGAAAAGTTGGCAAAAACTATTTTTTTTTCAAAATACACTGCTATGTACTTTGTGGATAAATACCCTTGGTATCGTATGCCTCCAACAATGCATAAGTTTTTAATACATGGCCCTGAAATAATTTCTCACGCTTTACTACCAATCGGCCAATTATCGGAAGAAGCACAAGAGGCTTGCAACAAGGATTTTAAAAGATATCGCGAACACCATTCAATTCAATTCATTTATGCTAAGGTCTGATCCAGTAATAAGTTCAAAGAGAAAATTCAAAAGAACTAATAACCAAAAGTTACCAACTGAAGTATTGGGATTATTGATATGTCCATTTATTCCTAATAACGATGAAGAATATGATGATATTTACGATGATGACAGTCAACAAACAAATATATATATAAAATAAAGCAGTCGCCACCAATCACTATATGAACGGTTCAGGTAAATCTGATACATTCTAAAAACTTCGGTTGTAAGCGCAATATTCTGAAATTTGGTACACATACTTACTTTAGTAAGAGGAATCAGGGTACCAATTTTCAACAGTTGATGCCAACTTTTAGGTCATTCTGCCCCACTGTGCGACGTCCAGCCAAAAAGCCACTTCTCATTATACGAATGAGAAAATACCGACTAGAGTGGGCAAAATTACACAAAACTTGGACTACATCAGGTAGGGGAAATGTTATTTTTTCCGATGAATCGAAATTTAATTTGTTGGAACCCGACGGAAATGCCTCAGTGCTTCGTAGGAAAGGGGAGCGTTTTTTGTAAAACTGTGTTTGGCCCACCGTAAAGCATTCACCTTATTTAATGGTGTGGGGAGCTGTAACCAAATTTGGTGTTGGGCCGCTAATTATTCTAAAAGGATCTGTGAATGCCGAAACATGAATTGGAATTTTGAGAAAAGGCATTTTGCCAACTATTGAACAGCTGTCCCAACACGCCCAAAAAGTTTATTTCCAGGATATTTCAGTCCCTTGTCATAGAGCGAAAGCGGTAACCAAAGCGCAAAATATTTAAATAGATTTTTCAATAATTTATTACAAACACTTACAGGTTTCAAAACAAAAAGATCTTTATGGAATAGGGTCTCTCACGTGGCCAGGAAACAGTTCAGAAACCAATTGAGAACTGCTGGCATTATTTGGGTAAAATGATAAGTGAAAAGCGACCAAAATGTCTAAAAGAAATAGAAAACATTGTTGAAGCTGCGCGGAATGAAGAAACTAATAAAAATTATCTTCAACGCTTTTTTGAATCTACAAAATACTGAAAGTTTTTTAAATAAAATACTTTATTTTGATTCGTTGTGTATTCTAATGCTAAATAAAAATCATATAAATCATAAATTATGTATGTAAATAACTTGTTCAAAAATTACATTATTGTTCATAACAAAATTTACTTCTGTGGTTTGTTATGTGTGTGTTTTTACATTTTTATCTATAACAGGGTGTTTTATATAAAAATGCTTGAAACATAAACTAAATAAAAGTGATTGACCCTCAAAGAAAAGAGGGCCGTCGCCCCGGGCGAAACGTCTTGGGGGCGGCAAAACGATCTTCGCTGTTTTTTAATATTCAAAAAAATACTTCAACGAATTTTTTTTACAAAATTTTATGGATATACAAAAATGAAACCGTTTTCGTTGTCACGGCATCACGGGTGAATAGCTGAACCGAATTGGCTCTTTTTTTTTGTTGTATATGTTATTATTAGGAGAAGGTTCTTATGTAAGAAAAAATTACGAAAGTTGCTGGATAACCCCTAAAAACAGCCCTTTTCTTTTTCCCATACAAACGTTTTATTTTGTATATACATACATATCTGCATATGTACATACATATGTGCATATGTAAGTAAAAATGATTGTTTGTTTCTTAGTAACGCTAACGCTCGAGAACGGCGGAACCAATCTTCATGAAATCAGAAGTTGTTCGCTGTGGATCTGGAAAGGGTTAGATATAAAAAAACCATATTCTTTTCATAAGGAATGGCCAAAAATTTGAAATTTCCAAAAAGCGACTTTTCATACAATTCTTTTTATTTTGTTTTTCAATATTTTGATTTGTAAATTATTTGAATCGTTCAATTTCGGTCGCTTGCTTTTTTATTCCGGCTATTTAAAAGAAAAATTATTGAAAATTATTCAGTGAAAACTTGATGTGTGTTCCAAACGAAGTGATCAATTACAGATTGAAATTTGTTACGAAGCAATGAAGACATCGTGCTAATATCGGTCGGCGTTCTTTTTGCCATCAACGTATGGCAGCCCAAGACACATGAACTACATGAGACTCCCAGGATGCGATGACATGTGTGTGGAATTATGGATCGCTGTCAATCAGCAAGCGATCATCTCGATAATACAGCAAGACTTTTCAAAAAAGCAGCTACGATGTTTGATGGACTTTATCTTGAAGCAACGTACAAAATTGTATATACAAGAAATGGTGCAGTCAGATGCTGGATGTACTCTGTTGAGCTAAAAAAAAGGGAGGTTTGCCGCACGCACACATTCTTCTATGAATGGTGGATGGTGGTTATACCAGATCAAATTGATGAAATCATTTCTGCGGAAATTCCTGATGCATAGAAAGATCCATTATTCTACGAAGTAATGAAAACCAATATGGTGCATGGACCTTGCGGACACCACAATCCCATTTGCAATAAATGCAGGAACCACTATCCACGTGCTTTTCTTTCGGAAACGCAAACTGGAAATGGTGGATATCCACTCTATCGTCGTAGCTCATTAGACGACAATGGCAGGACTTTTAAACCATTCAACTTAGAGTAGTGAATATCGAAGTCGACAACATATGGATCGTACCATATTCGCCACTATTGTCTAATTCACATTCAAAACTCATGCCAATGTTTGATATTGTAGTTTGGTGAAATCGACTTTTCTGACTGTTGTGCGTTTCGCAGTTCATTTGGAGAATAGCTAAAGAGTGTTTTTCAACCCAGAGAATACAGTACCGCCAGCGGAAACACTTCCAACAACAAAATTTACATTGACGAGTTTTTTCTCTAATTGTGTCAGTGATTCGTTTGTGAGAACATTGCTCTATTTGGAAATGCCTTGATATTATGCATGGAATGCATCGCCGAAGAAATAGATACGCAGAAAGCAAGGCCGACCAATAGATTGACATCCAGGTGTGTTCTCAACTAATTCCTTAGGACGAATTTACATAATCCACCCGAAAAACTACGATTGCTAATACCTTCGGTTGCTATTAATAAATGCACGTCGTTCAGTTTGATTTGAGTCATTGCGCACACTTTTCGCGATGGTCATTTCGACATATCAGCCTTCAAATCCGCGTCAATTATGGAACACGAACAAAAGTACATTGCCGAAAACATTTTACATCGTATTCGTTAAGAATTGGAAATAGGCAAATTTCGGTTCCAGTGAATTGATATCAATTCCACCTGCCTTTTGTCAATTTACTTCAACGAAATATGAACTCATCACGAATGTTTAGGTAACTACGATTGCATGGGTGCGCGCCAATTATACGTGACGTTTTCCCGAGTTGGAAAACCATCTTCTCTGTACATTTACGCACCGGAATAGAAACCAAAAAATGTTGCTTATCAAACTGCGTTACATTGAAAAAAATTTAGGAAAATCGAAAATAAATGATTTTTAAACAACGTAAATTAAACTTTTTTTCCATTTCAAAACACATAATTTCACGCAGGACAACGCATGCGTTGTCACGGCATCACGCGTGAATGGCTGAACCGATTTGGCTGATTTTTTTTTGTAGTTTTCTAATACTCTGTACAAGGTTCTTACGGGAAAAAATATTAAGAAAATCTCTCAGAAAGATTGAAAAATATACATTTCGTTTTGCATATTTTAAAAAACGCGAGTAACGAATGCAAACGTAATTCAATTTAAACGTCAACGTCATTCAATTAAGAAAAAAAAATATTTGTGGTAATCTGTTTTCATGTAAATTTTATTAAGTTTTTGATAAAGTTCGTTTTGTTTCAAAGACTAAAAAGTTTTTTGTTTGCTAGTTTATTATAAAAGATAAAGAGTTGTACACTCACAATGTAATAATCAGAATAACAATGAAAAATATTAATTTTTTTATCATTGGTGGAAATTTATAATTACATACAGTTTCAAATTTTCGCCAAAGGCCGTTTCTTTAAATATCGTAGCTTAAAAGAAAATAATTCATGCACTTTCATAAATAAAGTAAAATTAATATGCCAATTTTTCTATTCTACTATTGACCTTGGCATAGAAGAATTATTCGTTAACTTTAGCATCGAAGAATTCATCGTTAACTGTGGCATGGAAGAATTCTTCGTCCCTATGGTAAGTGAAAAAGGTGATCTGTTACTTTTCCTAGGACATCGCCGTGTTAATTTTCATCGGTCGGAGTAAGCGATACAATCATGCTGCATCGTTTACCTTGCTCGTTTACCAATGTCTACCATATCCGCTGGGAACAAATACTTTTATTTTTCCAAATTTTCAAAAAGGGTATTTAAAAACTCCGGTTCGGGCAAAAATTCCTGCAAATTGTGTCAAAATCGTACAAGATATACGGCGAAAATGGGTTTTTTCTATGGCTTTTAATAAGATGTCTTGTAAATTTACTATCAATTTTCTCAAAAACCGTATTGTGAGAATTTTGGAACTTCAGAATTTGCGTGGCTTCTAGTTCCTAAATTTTATATACTTAATATCGAAGATATTTTGTAAATATTCACTTTTGTTTGAACCACCTCATGAAACTTGTATGCAGGCAGATAATGGGGGGCGGAAGAACATCCTTGGCCCCGGGCGCCCGAAGTTGTAGCTACGCCACTAATTGCAAATCCTCCTTGTGGCTAGAATGTCTCATAAAATGTTGCACTGAGTATAGTAATTTTGTCGCATGTGTATTATTTGCAACAAGGTAAAATAAATGAGATAATTATGAATTGGAATATGTAGTATATCAAAATGTTCTAAATAATGAGATAATGCGAAAAGGCTTTACCTATTAATTAATGCACATACATATTTGTTTCTTTTATACTTTCACAAATTGAGTGATTGTTTTTGTTTTATTCGAACGTACCCCTTAATAATTGCATTTCTCTAAGCTTATTTTCTTGAAATTTAAATTCATTAAAAATTTAAATCTCTGAGATATAATATTAAGACCAAAGTTTAGACCAACCACATTCATATTTAGTGATAAGTCACATAATTTTTAAGAAAAATTGTCCATTTGTTCAATTATTTTCAATTGCTTTGCCGAAATCCTAACTCCTGGGCTGCTTTGTGCCATTTTTTTTTTTTTTTTTTTGAATAAGGGATAATTTTTTTTCTTATATTTTATTTTAAATTAAATAAAAGAGGAGGTTTTTTCAATAGAATAATATTTGGTACGTTGCCAATACTTTCCAAATAGATACAAGTTTAATTAATTTTTCAATTTTCAGTTTTAAATCTATCAAAATCTTTGACTGTAACAACGAATGTCATTAGGATTATATACTAATCAAGCACAGCATTACAAACCCTCTACTCATATTCATTGTTAAGGATGTTCATAAAAACATTTGAATCCTTATCCAATTACAACCTTTTTTAAACTTTATTTTCCTATATTGTCAAAGCAATTTGACCAAAAACACAAACATGGAGATTCATGTGGTTCTCGCTACGCTTAATTATGCCACCAAAGTCACCAAACATTTAACTCAACAAAAACCGTCATGGAATAAAGCATATAATATACTACTTAGTTAGCCGAAGATTTGTTGCAACCACACGCAGATGCTTGTTACAATAGGAGGATTCTCTTGCTCTTGCAAGATTGCAGATTACAAAAATCCTATAACGAAATATACTAGGGCACGAGAGCACCCATTGCAGAATCTAGCGATATATGAACGGCTGATTCGGTAAATTTATTGTAAATGACTATTGTGCATGGCTATTATGAATTGGCGCACCTTCTGCATACATTTTTAACAAAAAAACTCAAAAAATAAGCCTTTATAATTTAAATAGAAATTATGAAATCTATTTAAAATTTACCTTCCTCAACAATTTAACGTCAAAATATGACTTTATGTAAAATGACAGCTAAAACAAGGTTGCAATTATATTTTTGCCTGATATTGCACGCAAATAAACATGAGTTTTGGTCCGACATATTTTACACCCCTTGCAAATATTTTTCTGAGTGTGTTTGTTGTTGTGCCCTTGCATTAGTTGGAAAAATCTGCAATTATTGCAAGTCTTCAAGTGGAAACATTTTATTTTGCTTGATTTGTAACAAATAAATTACATAGTTGCAACAAAGAGGAATGAAGTCGAATACCAGCGAATTTGTGTTATTAAATATGTGAATAATTATTTTTACTGTTAACACACATTATATTTTTCCTAATAAACCACGGGTAACAACGTGTGACAAAGCTAATAGAATATAGAAATAAATTGATCTGACACTGCCCTACGTTTGTTAAATCGTTAAAGGGATTATCTTGCTGTTACGGTGCTCGGATTTCAAATATATCAAGTTTCGAAGTTTTGTGTAGACCGAAATTTAAGCAAACTGAAACCTACTAATATCGACAGGATTTATTCCGCCACGCACTAACTCACTAATGAACCCATGAACCTTCTTCTTCACCCTTATGCTTTTTTGACGTTCTGACTGTCCGGTCCAGATGTCATATCATTAGGTAATTTGATATCTTTAGAATATATGGAATTTTATTGTGGTATTTACTTTAATAATATTTACTCACCTCTTTAGCCTTACAGTGCAAAGTATCGTAAACCTCTGGACGACCTTCGATATTCTTTAGGCGCACCGGCTTACGTATGAGTATACTGCGTCCCTCTTCGTCAATGTGAATAAAACTACCAGCACGCGCACGAAAATCCTGCGACATTTTGCGCTGCCCGGTGTTCTTCGGGGTAGGTGAGAGCTCGCGAGCTTTGCCCCCGCCTCCCCCACTGTTGCAATTTACATCGATTTCCACAATAACATCAGCCCCACTGCCTACCACCGAGCTGCGCCCCATATGCACCATCGAGTTTTTAGCATTATCAGCTTCTCGGCCTGATATACTCTGCCTTTTTGCGTAACTTTGTCGGTTGTGAGTGCAATCGGTACTTTTACTCCCACCTGCTATTGTCATTGCTGTCAGAGATACAGTTTGCTTCTGCAGCTTTTCGTGTGGCTCTTTAATGTATATTTGCGACCTTCTGCTGTCATTTTCTTTTTCGTTGCACATTTCCGGTGTTGGTGATGAGGAATGATGGTTTGCTTGAATTTCTTCGTTTGCTCTAGCATTGTTTTCTTGTTGCTGCTGTTGGCTTTGCTGATGCGTGGGAGTGTTGGGCATACGTTTAGCAGCTACCAATCGTAAATTCTCGAAAATTGCGCTGAAGTGCGACATTTTGGGACAGTTACTCACTTAGTCTTTCACTTGTTACCGAATCACACAAGTCTTTTTACTATATCCTTTATTTTTTTGTTTTTACTTATTGACACGATTGTAAACATCAAATTTATTTATTATTGTTCATGTAATTATACAAGTTATTTGATATATACTCGAGCCTCAACCCCCAAAAACAAAATATTCACATGTATTTTAAATTAAATTTAGATGATCCAAGGAAGGAAGATCTAAGTTCGAGTATAACCGAACATTTCATACTCTTGCAACTTGCAAGGCTTAAAGCCAGTGCAGTACCTTCAGCTACATAAGGCTTGTTAGATGCATAGGGTCTATGGCAAGTTTTCACTCTATTCTATTTATTCTAAGCAATGTTATAAGAAAAATACGCTCTCTTTAAATTAAATAATTCTCATATTGGCTGATGTATGCGGTATAAAGTCACCAGAAAGTTCGAAAATATTTATATAAGGTTTATGGTAGCTAAGAAACTTCCCTTAACGATATAACTCGCAGACATACTACATCACTAAAGGAAATCTCTGAATTTCAATTGTATATCTCATACATTGACCATTACTTTCGGTAAAAAGTCAACTATAAGCAATGGGTCCACATATTCAGTACCCTAGGGGCGTGAGCAGTTGCAACAGTGTGGAAATAGGTGAAATCGGATAATAACCCAACCCAGCGTTACATGGACGCTTATGTTAAAAATTATTAAACGTTATAATATATTTAATAAATATATACGTCAGATACATTGAATTTTGCATCCCAGATGGATAAGAGCACTTTATAGGAGCTGGTGTCAAAATTCGACGATGGGCGTGGCACCGCCCACATTTAGGTAACATTAATTTGACATTCCTATATTGCAGTGCAAAAACGGACGAAACCGGACTATAACCACGCCTACTTCTCGTATAACGCAATTTTAAATTCCACTTTCCAGTATACCAATTAATAAAATTTTACACGAATGATGACCAAACAATATTTAAATCGAAGCAAACCTGTTCAAGCCCTCAGGTACCGAATATATGGACAGTTCCTATTGCAAGCTTTTTATCAATAAATCTGTAAGATATATTATAGAAACTCAGAGAGAATTCTTATGTGATAATAATATGCGCCTGTGCCAAAAATGGTCTGACCCGGATCAATAATTCCCTCAGACGCCATATACCTCATAGAAAATGTTTCTAACTACCGGCTGACTTTATATCGGAAATATCGGTCGATATGTGAATTAACTTAATGAAAAGCGTATTATTTCTAATAACAATGTATAATGTATTTTTGTGCCTAAAATGGATGAAATCTTATGAAAACTTGCCCTAGCTCCCAAGTTTTATACAAATGTTTAACATTCGGTTGACTTTATCCGTTATGTATTGGTGAAACTATGTGAGGTACGATAATGTAAGTTAGAAAGCATATTTTTCAGTTAATAATATGTAGAAATCCAAAATTAAACAAAATCGAGACAATACTACCACTATCTCCCATATTCCTAATATATAATTTTAAAGCTTTCGGTTGACTTTATACCGTCCAAATGAGTCAAACTTTTTCATAGTCCACAAAACAGCACATTAATATTATATAGTATATAAGTATGTATATATTCGGAATTAAATTATAGTTTAGTAAATTAATTATATGTTCATTTATTTCCATATTGACTGGGTATACTATAGTTTAATTCCGAAAATGTATATATATATAATGTTAAAGTGCTGCTTTGTGGACTATGAAAAAATTTTCGATGCAGTTAAGAGACAATGGGATCGAAACAAATTACGTCGAAATCGCTGAACTCACTTACGAAATTTCTGGTCCTTCAGACCAGTTAGGTCCTTCGAGAAGGAGGTCAGCGATATACACACATAAAAGATTAAAAGCATTCAAAATTTTTAATGTTCTCAAGTAACTATTACAAATATATAGGATGAAATCCCCGCTACAAGTACCAATGATAAGAAACTAATTAATGTAATTTATTCCCTGACAAAGGAATAGAAACTAATTCAGATACTGATGTATCGTATATACCATAACACAAAACGAACAAAGTAACAATTCAAGAAGTAAAGAAGAGCCAAGTTCGGGTATAACCGAACATTTCATACAACTTGGCTTAAAACTAGGGAAGTCCCTTCAGGTACATAAGGCTTGTTAGTTATCTGGGGCCTATGGCGAGTTTTTATCCATTTTTATTAACTCTAAGCACAAATATGCACCGCAATAAGAAACGCACAGCACATTTCCTCAATTTATTAAGATATTGGCTGATGTATGCGGTCTAAAGTTACCCGGAAGTTCGAAAATCTTTATATTAGGTATTTGTGGCATACAGACATATTACTATCAGGAAAGGATTCTCTCTGAATTTCCCCTTTATGACTCACACACTGATCGATACTTTCGGGAAAAATCAACTTTAGATGGTACTTCATCAGTTTTGGTTTGATTTGAACAACTTTTTGTCATAAGGTGGTACATGTCAAAGACACTATTCGTGAAAAAATTTATCTTAATATATTAATTGATCCTCGATTAGCATATTGGAAAATGAATGTTTTAAATGGAATTTAAAATTGTATTATATAGTAAGTAAGTCTCGAAGGTAAAATTAAATGTCTCTGGCGGATTTAGTTATTGATTTATCACAGCTTGACAGTACACACATTTGACAGGAATTCTTGTAGTATTTATGCTGAGCGAATTACTTGTAGGTTGTTCTAGCTGTAATGGCTTAGGAGATATGTATATTATACGTAAAATACAGTTATATCTTAATTTACTGCTTGGTTATAGTACTTTTTTTGTTTTCAGTTAACAACGCTTTGTGGGCGTGGCAGTTGTCAGAAATTTAAACGATGCGTAATTATATCACGTATTTCTTTTAAGTCGCAGCTCCTCCGCAACCAAAAAATAGGCGCGTGGCCTGAGTGAGCGAATTCGCTTTCTTAAGCGGATTGCAAATTTCTCTCCAATTGCTCTAAGCGTAATTTTACAGTAAAATAAACTGTCGAAGAGTTCTCTGCCAAACTTATATTGAACGAAGATAGTGAATTTTGTACATAATTAACCACAAGCATCGCGATTAACCAATTTAATTAAAATTTGTATGCCAATTAAAAGTCACTTAAAGAACTTTTTATGTTCTTGATGTAATTAGTTTTATATTTTGATTATACTTTTTATGCTTTAATTACAATCAGAAGATATGAATGTGTCCAATATTCAATGCATGCGAGACAATTCAAAAATGATTACCACCACTGAATGGAGACGGTGGTGCCTAATTTATGCTCTTAATTACATTAAATGGAATGCGGAACCAAGGATTTGTTAAAGTACTTGACTGCATCACTGACTAGATCTAATCTGCATATGGTGTTACTTTGTGGATATGCAATATATACCAATATACAAACACATACATACATAAGTAAGTGCTATGTGAATGTTGCCTTGCAGGCAACCACGTATTGAGGAATATTCAATTAAATGCGCTTGAGTGGTGTTGTAATTTCTTGTTCGTACATGAAAGCATTGAATAGAAATGTAAAAGATATATTCAAGTAAATTACCTCCATCTGTACCTAAATATATTACTTTGGCACTAATTGAAACCTGCAGATTGGTGTTGGATGCGAACTAATTTCAAATTGTACCTTATACATTATATATAACTCGCACAATTGTTTGCAAATTATTTTTTCAAATGTCTGCATAAACCTACATCTTATCTATATAAATTAAACGCAATTTCGTTATGTTCTTGCAGAACGTCCGAAGCACAGCACAAAAAGTCCCGAAAATTTGTATAGTTATTAGTTTATTCCTGCAGAAGGGCCTAACGGACTCCTCTTTGAAAAGTCATCGTCAATTTTGCAATTACATTCGATGAAATAAATTTCAAATCAAAGATTTAAATTAAATTTCTGCTTCTAAAAGAATTAAAACTTAAAAAACACTAAGATATGATTGTTTAAAAATTTCAAAATCTAACAAATTAAAAGCGTTAATTAGACAAAATTAGGTTAACACCGCCACTATGAAGATAATCATTGCTGTATCTGGTATTGTTAATAGTCTTTGATATTTACCATATTAAAGGCATTCAATGCGAGCAAAGTCACGGGAAAAGCCGAAGACCTTTAGGTGAAATCTTATTCAATCAATAATCAACCAAAATCGAAATACAATCAAGCCTACTTTACTTTAGTAAATTAATTATATGTTCATTTATTTCCATATTGACTGGGTATACTATAGTTTAATTCCGAAAATGTATATATATATAATGTTAAAGTGCTGCTTTGTGGACTATGAAAAAGTTTTCGATGCAGTTAAGAGACAATGGGATCGAAACAAATTACGTCGAAATCGCTGAACTCACTTACGAAATTTCTGGTCCTTCAGACCAGTTAGGTCCTTCGAGAAGGAGGTCAGCGATATACACACATAAAAGATTAAAAGCATTCAAAATTTTTAATGTTCTCAAGTAACTATTACAAATATATAGGATGAAATCCCCGCTACAAGTACCAATGATAAGAAACTAATTAATGTAATTTATTCCCTGACAAAGGAATAGAAACTAATTCAGATACTGATGTATCGTATATACCATAACACAAAACGAACAAAGTAACAATTCAAGAAGTAAAGAAGAGCCAAGTTCGGGTATAACCGAACATTTCATACAACTTGGCTTAAAACTAGGGAAGTCCCTTCAGGTACATAAGGCTTGTTAGTTATCTGGGGCCTATGGCGAGTTTTTATCCATTTTTATTAACTCTAAGCACAAATATGCACCGCAATAAGAAACGCACAGCACATTTCCTCAATTTATTAAGATATTGGCTGATGTATGCGGTCTAAAGTTACCCGGAAGTTCGAAAATCTTTATATTAGGTATTTGTGGCATACAGACATATTACTATCAGGAAAGGATTCTCTCTGAATTTCCCCTTTATGACTCACACACTGATCGATACTTTCGGGAAAAATCAACTTTAGATGGTACTTCATCAGTTTTGGTTTGATTTGAACAACTTTTTGTCATAAGGTGGTACATGTCAAAGACACTATTCGTGAAAAAATTTATCTTAATATATTAATTGATCCTCGATTAGCATATTGGAAAATGAATGTTTTAAATGGAATTTAAAATTGTATTATATAGTAAGTAAGTCTCGAAGGTAAAATTAAATGTCTCTGGCGGATTTAGTTATTGATTTATCACAGCTTGACAGTACACACATTTGACAGGAATTCTTGTAGTATTTATGCTGAGCGAATTACTTGTAGGTTGTTCTAGCTGTAATGGCTTAGGAGATATGTATATTATACGTAAAATACAGTTATATCTTAATTTACTGCTTGGTTATAGTACTTTTTTTGTTTTCAGTTAACAACGCTTTGTGGGCGTGGCAGTTGTCAGAAATTTAAACGATGCGTAATTATATCACGTATTTCTTTTAAGTCGCAGCTCCTCCGCAACCAAAAAATAGGCGCGTGGCCTGAGTGAGCGAATTCGCTTTCTTAAGCGGATTGCAAATTTCTCTCCAATTGCTCTAAGCGTAATTTTACAGTAAAATAAACTGTCGAAGAGTTCTCTGCCAAACTTATATTGAACGAAGATAGTGAATTTTGTACATAATTAACCACAAGCATCGCGGTTAACCAATTTAATTAAAATTTGTATGCCAATTAAAAGTCACTTAAGGAACTTTTTATGTTCTTGATGTAATTAGTTTTATATTTTGATTATACTTTTTATGCTTTAATTACAATCAGAAGATATGAATGTGTCCAATATTCAATGCATGCGAGACAATTCAAAAATGATTACCACCACTGAATGGAGACGGTGGTGCCTAATTTATGCTCTTAATTACATTAAATGGAATGCGGAACCAAGGATTTGTTAAAGTACTTGACTGCATCACTGACTAGATCTAATCTGCATATGGTGTTACTTTGTGGATATGCAATATATACCAAAATACAAACACATATATAAGTAAGTGCTATGTGAGTGTTGCCTTGCAGGCAACCACGTATTGAGGAATATTCAATTAAATGCGCTTGAGTGGTGTTGTAATTTCTTGTTCGTACATGAAAGCATTGAATAGAAATGTAAAAGATACATTCAAGTAAATTACCTCCAGCTGTACCTAAATATATTACTTTGGCACTAATTGAAACCTGCAGATTGGTGTTGGATACGAACTAATTTCAAATTGTACCTTATACATTATATATAACTCGCACAATTGTTTGCAAATTATTTTTTCAAATGTCTGCATAAACCTACATCTTATCTATATAAATTAAACGCAATTTCGTTATGTTGTTGCAGAACGTCGGAAGCACAGCACAAAAAGTCCTGAAAATTTGTACAGTTATTAGTTTATTCCTGCAGAAGGGCCTAACGGACTCCTCTTTGAAAAGTCATCGTCAATTTTGCAATTACATTCGATGAAATAAATTTCAAATCAAAGATTTAAATTAAATTGCTGCTTCTAAAAGAATTAAAACTTTAAAAAAACTTTTAAAAAACTAAGATATGATTAAAAGCATTAATTAGACAAAATTAGGTTAACACCGCCACTATGAAGATAATCATCGCTGTATCTGGTATTGTTAATAATCTTTGATATTTACCATATTAAAGGCATTCAATGCGAGCGAAGCCACGGGAAAGGCTAGTACGCCTAAATATATCTATATTTTCTTAAATTCTTATTTGTTGCACCTAAGTACCTTTGATATTTAACTAAAATAAAGCAGGAATTATTTTAATCCTTTCGAAGTTTACTATACGAGAAACAAGTGTTATAATATATCGCGAAGTCTTTATATTATATGTATATATTTTAGGTGATAATTTAGCAAAATATAATCAATTTGGAATTTCGTATATTTGCAGTGTTATCACTAAGCTTAGAATTAACAAACACTTTTCAAAACTAGGCATGGATTTAATATAATATACTTAATTATAAATTTAATGTAAATATCTCACAAGCCCAAAATTCCTGATAATCATTTAACGGTTATGATGAAAACTACTAAAAGTGCGACAACTCAGTGAATAGTTAAATACGTCAGAAGCATGTGACACAGAAGGGCCTCATGGGTACCGGCGTCAATTGGCCAATGGCTGTGGCACCATTACTTTTCATGCCTCTTATTACAGAATATACCGACTTCAATAACTATGGCTCTTTTATTATCGCCAATATCGGTCAATCTGTAAGATTTAGTATTGAAATTCAGGGAAAACATGTATGCCAAAAATTAGTAAAATCGGGTCAATACTTCCACTAGTTTAAATACTAAATTTTAATTATTTTCACATTTCCGAGTGAATTTATACCGCATATATCGTTGAATATGTAAATTTTCTTAATGATATGCAGAGAGCGCCTCTATCTATGGACGGGTGAGTAGATACAAACTTTTACCTGACTTTATTGTGATCAAAATGTGTTATTTTAATTAAATTAAATGGACTATCCTTAAAAGATGTGGTTTAGCATGAAATTGATTTAGAACTAGGTCTAAACCCAATAATCTCATCATTAAGGCATACATTTCATTTTTATTAATTAGGCCAGTTTTAATGAAAATACCATGGACACCAAGCAAAATATAGTAATAAAACTAAGGGAATATATGACTTAAAATGGAAGTTACGTAGGTTGCCTTTTCTATTTCATGATTTGGGAACCGTAGCGTTGCAATGAGTTCTTTATAATCAAGTTTGACATTTTTATGTTATACATACTCAGAACCTTTTAAAAACAAGCGCTATTTGTGTTGTTTATAGTAATTAAAAATATTATTGACCAAAAAATGGAACTACATCTCAACCATTTTCGTGCGTTTATTTTTACAACTTTTGACGGAATAACTTAGAAGACTGCACCGACGAACTGAATTAAAATTACTATTAATTAAATTATATATAAATTAAAAAAATATATATATTATTTTACGATGAAGCAAGACCCAGTGTTTATCGATCAGTTTTTGTTCTAGAAACTATTGATGATGTGCTCAAAATGATATTGGAAGATCATTATGTGACCCACGAGAGATAGAAACAACTAACAGCATTAGTGGTAGAAGCAGTCATTCAATATTACATGAACATTTTACTTTAAAAAAATTTGCTGACATTGGATCCCGCACATTTTGTCAATAGCTCATAAACAGATTTGTGTCGAGAAAAATTTTAGCTAAGTACGATAGTGGTGACTGGAAATCATGACAAATGATGTTTCGTGGATTTACGTGTGATGAGCCGAATCCAACAAATGTGGTTGTTCCAGGCATATGCTTTCCTGTTTTTTGGAAAAACTGGACATGCCGCACCCATACCACTAAAACAGTGCAGAACAGTAAATTCTAAATTGTATACTTACAATAGTCTTTTTTGCCAATTGTCTTTCAAGAAATCACAAAAACCAACCACAGAAGACGGATCATTCTTCATCACGACAATAC
>CM050322.1:82461772-82484738 GCA_027475135.1 Bactrocera correcta | reverse complement strand
CTTTCTTCGATTCAGTTTTATTTTCTCAATTGAGTCAAAACGGTATACTCCGAGTGGTCATGTGAATTTGCTGAATAGCCAGAAGTTACACGAAGGTAAGTCAGACGAATGCGGTGGTTCCAGCACGATACGAGTATTAGTTGAAAATGTGGCGAAAGGATCACGAATAACCAATGCAGTATGAGATGGTGCATTACCACACTTTTTTGTTCAATAAATTCAGACACATTAAAAATCGAAGAATTCACTTTTAGAGCCTCACAAAACGTCGAAGCTAATGAATTTTTGACGTAAACTTTTGGATAGATATCACTAAAGAAAAAAATTACCGATTTCAAAAACATGCGAAGTATAAATTAAAAATTCACCTTTCAATTTGATCACAATACGCTAAATTGTAACTAGTCATATCTTTTTAGGTAGGTATGTTGGTAGAGTGGTTGTCTAACGACTATTAAGCCTTTAGGAGGCCCATTTTGATACAACCGGGAGTAAAGTCATATCACCCTATTGGCTTCACCAATGCAACTCCGTGCTTCTGATAAAGTTCATCAGTACGAAAAGTTTTATCTGTCCAATATCCGAGACGCCGTCAAGAAACGCTTGATCGATAGTTAAGATTATTTTCCTATAGAGAGCTTTACAGTCGCATAGAAGCTGTTTGATGGGCTCCTCCTCTTCTATCTCCTGACATTTTATTCAATAGTTATTATATGGCGTTCTAAGTCTACTTACATGTCTGCCTATTTGACAGTGATCTGTTAGTTTCCTACTAGAGTTTTTATATCATTCTTTTTAAATTTTATTTGCCGAAATGTGCGGCCCATATTGAATTGATGTCACGTTTACCTGTTTGCTGACTGAGACTCAGCTAACTTTGTAACATAATTGCCGATTCTGCAAGTAGCCTGAGGCATATATACATACATTTCCTCTCGGAGTCTATCTCTCTAATTCATCAAAAAATCAATGTCCTTTTAAGCACGTGCCGTTTTCAGAACTGCCTGAGAAGTAAGCATCCATTAGCAGACCTAAAGTCGCTACATTGGATATCGTCCAGCTGCGGTCTGGCTTTTGAAGATTTCCAATGTTAAGCATCGATTGTGCCATGATTTCTTATGTTGAGACGCTTTCGATATCATTACAAAAATATTTCCACGAATTTCCTTTTGCTTTCCTTACTTCTTTTTTATATGACCGCAAGAGGTCATACTAGTTATCCCACTCCTCTTCTTGGGGTAGTTTTCTTGCAATCTTTCTATACTATAAGTTCTTATGTACCGGAGACAATCATGGGATCCTAATTTTTTCTTACTATGTACGTGTTCTAATGCTTGTGGGCAAGAATCTGTGAACTGTTTAACGAAGACGTCCACAGATTTGTTTTGGTTCTCTTAGAATAGATAAATCATAGGAAAACATATTTTTAGCTCTTGTAGGCAGTTTTTTCCTAAAATTCTTAAAAATCGCAAAATTTTCTATCTTGTCTACATTATCTTCAATTATCTTTTAAATCTAGCGGTGACCCAAAAAGGAGTGTTGTTCAAGAAATGTCCATTGGGTTAACCTATTCTTCCGAAATGAGTGTAATGTCTAATACACCCTGCTTTTTTCTTGTTATAAATGTTGGCATATTACCTCTGTTACATAACGAAAACCTAGTACCTAGTATGTGGTTAAAGAAGGAATATCACTTAGGGTTTTGACGTAGTCTTATAAAGTTATAAGTTATAACGATCCGAAAACATAGCGTTCAGAGTTGTATTTGGGTAAACTTATTTTAGTATGCAATCCAACAACAAATTTTTGAAACTAGCATAAAAATTTATGATTTTATGATTTTACGACCCTTTATGACACGTTGTGAGTACCCCAATTATAATATTTACCAAGTGATGAAAACATTCCTCTGCCCATAGAGCATATCAAAGAGTGACAGGATATAATGACGTCTCAACAATGGCTTGTAAATTGTCATCACTCTAAATGCGATAATTTTATTTATTAACGTTCCCATTCAACAAAAAGTGAGCATCATCTCCGAACAAAATTTTCTTGTGGAAACCCGCATTGGCGGCCATACTCGGACGTAGTATTGCCTTATTGAAAATCACACGTCTAAAAACACATTGGTTATATATAACATATTAGGGGATGGTTAGACGCCTACTTTAAAAAAATTGTCATTCTAAGAGAAAATTGCTAACTAAGTGCTCAAGTCCAAAAGAAAGTAAAGTAATTTTAATTTTGATTTTCTTTACCCCACTCTTTCTTACATTTTTTACAGTTTTGCAACAGCTATGTATTTCAAATAGTCATCTGGGAAAGTAAACATCTATTTTCTAGAATTGTTGATTGGTGGGCTTAGGCAAGTTTGAAAGGTGTCGAATCAACTATTTCTCATAGCATTTTTTGTATAAATTATTTTATAGGCATACAAATACAATTCAAAAAAGTAGTCCGCTTTCCTAAATTTTGGATAAACTAAATGAGCAAGAAAAGCTATTTAAGTCCTTTCATCAGCGACTCAACGCTCTTGAGTACTATCTACAATTTATTGATGAACAGTAACTATTTGAGAATAATGCTATGGATATAGTCCACCTAGACATAACATAAAAATAGAAACGTATATGAATTTATTAAAAAAATATGACGAAAGGTACATCATTGGTGGCGACTTTAACGCAAAGCACACTCATTGAGGATCTTGTTTAACTACAATCAAAGCTCGTGAACTTCTTAAAGCTATACAAGCAGTTGGATGCAATTTTGTTTTTACAGGAAGACCCACTTATTGGCCTACAGATAGACAGAAATTGCCAGACCTTCTTGACTTCTTTATAATTAATAAACTACCGAAACTCAATTTAGGTATTAAAGATTGCTCAGACCTAAGTTCTGACCATTCCCCAGTGATACTAACTCTGTATGAAAAGTCATTTATTTCGGCCGCCAAGCCAAAGTTATGTAATAAGCACACTAATTGATATAAATTTAAAAGTATAGTGAATAAAGTCGAGCCAAAGCTTAAGCACATATCGACTGGTATTGAGTTGAACTGTGAGGTTGAAGATTTCACAAAAATAATTCAAAACGCTGCGTGGAAGAGTACACCAAATACCCGCGTCAATCTAAGTAGTACCTAATACCCAAAACACATCTCAGAAAGAATACATAAAAAGCGCAAGCTTCGACGCAGCAAACTAGGTCCTCTGCTCTCAAAACTGAGCATAATAAATGTACAGCGAAACTAAGAACAGAAATTAAACAGTTTAAAAATTGTTCCTTCAAAACTTATCTGACTAAACTCACAGCTGATAAATCCACCGACTATTCACACTGAAAAGCTGCAAGAAATATTAATAAACTAATAAAACATGTAGCACCGTTAAAACTAAACGAAACTGCATGGGCCAAAATGAATGAACAGAAAGCTGCTGTATTCGCAAATCATTTGAGAAACACATTTACACCTTACGATGGGTATGAGATAAACTGTGAAAATAGTTGGATGGATCCACACATTAGCATTTCTCCTGTTATTATTAAAGAAGTTAAAAATCTTATCGGGAACACAAGACTCAAAAAAGCACCTGAGTACGATTTAATAACTGGAGAAATATTACGCAATTTACCAAAGAATTGTAAAAAAAAAACTTGTAAACATTATAAACAGTGCTTTATGCCTAAGATACGTGCCAACGCTTTGGAAAGTATCTGAAGTCATTATGATACCAAAGCCGGGTAAGCCAGTACATGATGTTACATCACAAAAGTATAGACGAATTTCGCTGCTGCCAGCTTTATCTAAAATCTTTGAGAATGTGCTCATAAATAGGCTCAAACCAATAATCGCTCATAAACACCTAATAACAACACATCAATTTGGCTTCCGTGACCACCATTCAACAATTGACCAGGTACACCGAATCGTTAATTTCCTTGAAAATACATTCGAAAAAAAAAAATCGTTTGTTCGGCGCCCTTTTTGAGGTGCCTCAAGCTTTTGACAAAGTTTGGCGTACTGCTCTACTACTCAAATTGAAATACATGCTACCCAAATAATTTTGTGAAATAATTGCTTCATACCTAAAAGATAGATACTTCCGCCTAAACAAGAGGATGCATATTCATCTTGCAACCGATAGAAGCGGTTGTTTTCCAGGAAAGCGTGTTGGGGCCAATGCTTTATTTGTTTTTTACCAGTGACCTCCCATCTGTTTCTAGTTATATGACAGCGACATTTGCGGATGACACAGCTTTATTAGCAGCTGGAGAGACAACTTCTGTATCTAGTCGACGAGTGCAAACATCACTCACGCAATTACTACATAAGTGGGCATCTAAGTGGCGCATAAAATTAAACGACACCAAATCAATTCATGGCGACTTTACCTTGAAAAAGCATATTGTCCAATTTATATAAATCACATTCCTAGGTATCATCGTATCATCTTAGATGCGAAGCTACGCTGGAAAGAGCATATCAAAAAGAAAGGAGCCAGCTTGATATGAAATTTGGCAAAACTTTACCACCTAGTTGGCAGGAAATCAACGCTATCAATTCAAAAAAACTGTTACTATATAATTAGGTTTCAAAGCCAGTTTGGGCGTATGGAGCTCAACTATGGGGTTGCTCAAGTCATTGCTGTACGAGTATTGCCAGCATTCAGCGCTTTCAAAGTAAGGTACTAAGGCTTCAGTTAATGCTCCTTGGTACATTAGATCTGCTGACCTACACCGTGATCTAGGCGTGAATTCAGTGGTAAATGAAATCTCCAAAATAGCAAAGTCTCACGAACTGGGCCTTAGACAGCACGTTAATGAGGAAGCCTCTAGATTCATCGAAACTGCTGGGTGAGAAATCTGGTTGAAACGCACAAAGCCTTCCGACCTAGTAAGACAACAGTAGCAGCAAATGTATTTCTTATCATTTAGCTTTTAAGTATCTCTCCAATTAATTAAACTAGAATTGTTGTTAGTATTTTATTTTTATGTAAAATAAGTAATAATTAAAAAAAAAAATAAAAATTATAGGCATCGAAACTGAGGAATATTTATTACTTTAACCATTGATATATGCTTTTTTTCTATTATATAAATACTCTTAATCGTTGCAATCCTGGATTTCCGATCTGGAAGATATAGTAAAATAAGAACGTATTCGCATTGCCAGTTACGCGATTACTGGCATTATTTATGAAAATTGTGTATGCAAACTAAGTTTCCTTCTCTGAAAAACATGAAAAATCTTAAGAAATATGTACACGTGTTCATGGACGAATACGGTCGAAAAAATATTCGTTCTTTTGTGAGAATCAGTTACACGTACTACAGCCGAACGTGTTTAATTGTTTGTGAAGAGTACAAAGAAAATTAATTAAGCAGAAAAGAGCAGTAGGCACCTTAACGGAAGTGGCCGAAACGCGCAAACAACAAACTACTTAGCAGCAGAAAAAAGAAACCAAAATGAATCTTATGAATTAGCTCAAGTGGACGTTGGCAGATAATAAAGGAAGCACACAAATGAACAACAGCCAAGTGAAAGCCAGAAGAACGCACGAGACTAGCAGACGCCCCAACAGATGCTGATCAAATGTAAAGAAATAGAATTATTTCGCAACAAAAAAATCAACGTTGCCAAAATGCAGCTGCAAGGTGAAAATTTCGAAACAAGAATGAAAAAGGCGAAATATAGTATTTCGAACAATCGAATGAATAGCTTCAATGAATTAAAAAACATGCGAAAATTTCGACAAAATGCCGATTTTCTACTATTTTATTCAGCAGAAATGGAATGGGATACCAATTTCAATGGCAATTAAAGAGAAACCGAAAACAAATGGGCGCACAAAATGGTCAACGCACGGGCGGTGGTTGCAATGGTAGTCGATACGACGAACACTCGAAGAAACCACCTCTAAAGAAAATTCTAATATCGTAATGTTGTCGAATTGCACAATTAACGCCAAATTGACGGGCCGATACAAATGCGTACGCACAAATACACAAATACAAGAATGGATCCATGCTACATGCAGACAGTTTGAAGAGCTGCTAGGTTCGGTGGTGACTTTTTGACATTTTATAGCCACTTAACATGTGATAAAATATTATCGAAATACAATGGACCACCGCTGCGTTCGTTGCTGCCCAATACGAACAGTTTACACTGCAAAGACGCATACGATCGCATATTCCTATTACTGTTCATTCATTCATACGTACGTTCGACCGACCGATCAGTCAGGGAATCGGACAATTATTTACAAAAACGCACAACAATGCCTAGTCTCTAGAAAAAAAGAGGACAAGCCAATAAATAGGACAATTCATAATCCTTAAATGCTGCTGGATTTTATGTAAGATTTTCGAATTTTCGGAGAATAACATCGGATCGACGCCAGACAAACCGACGACATACCCAATGCATGCTCATTCATACAAGAATATCCTTGCTACACAAGGATAACAAAGGAGTTTAACATCGGCTGAAGTGCTCAGTGATCGATGAATGAATGAAAGTGTGAGGTTCAGAAACAAAAGCTACGTTTCAGCGTAGTGACTTTGACTTCAATTTTGTCAAATTACAGACACAAAAGCAATAAACAATTAGGCAAAAGTTACGAAAACCTCCGAGGAATGAGAACACACACACATATGTACTATTTAGACAAATCGATCAAGTAAACATGAATCAGTCGGTCATTGGTCAAATAATGGGATGAGAGAACGTATCAGTTCGTCTGTATCTATTCGGTTATGTGCACAGTGGAGTGTTTTATGTCAAACAAAACCGTTAAATGAATAAAATTGGTCCCTGTGGAGTTATGGTGTTAGTATTAAAGGGAAAAATCGATTATGTATGGTGTAAGGGCCAAATTATTATTGAAAAGTACCAATGTATGCTATAAGTAATTGTAAATGTTTTTGTTCTATGAAGTGTAGTTGTTGGCTAATTCGCAACACCATAATTTTTGGCTACTTTAAGAACCTCTTTTCAAACATTATTAGGTCTTTTAATACACACTTAATAATATCTGCTAGCTTCAAGCTGGATTATTTCCTTCGACTTCTAAAAATTAGAATTAAATAAATAAACACTGTATTTAATAAATTTATTTTTAGTGAAGTAAAAATGCTAAACAATCGTTTTGGCTGTTGGTTTATTACTAATTAGAGAACTGTAAGAGCTCGTATAAAACCTCTGGGATAAAAAATTTATTTCGATAAAGTGAATGAAATACATTTATAAAATAATTTTAAACGCGATAAAGTACAAAGTGAAGTCTTCGCATTGGTCGAACCATCTTGAAAGTAAAGAAGAGAGATAACACTTCTCTTAAATTGTCTTAGAATACAATTACTATTAAATCTACGATTATTAGCATGCCATTATTAATGAAGGGCGCAATTAAAAAGTAACAGTACTAAAGTAGCTCTTACAATAAAACATGTGTCGAACCCTAAAACAGCGAAGTACACCATACCCATGAACATCCGATCGAGATCGACGAGACGCCATTCTGTGACAAAAAGGTCACAATTTAGACTCATAAAGTTTTGTGGACCTATCGGTTATTTGTAACATCTAAAACTAATCGAGAAAGATATAGAGTCATATATACATTAATGGCCAGGCTTAAGGGTATCTGGGGTTTGAAAATCTTTAAAAAGCGGGCGTGAACCCACCCACACAGAGGTGTATTTATTAATAATATATTACTAAAAAATAGGAAAAATTCGGAGCAGTACATTTGAAATTACAATATAGTATATATGGGCCATTCCATCAATTGGCGACATGGTTTTGTACCCGTGGTTCTCCGATTTTGACCAAACTTTAGAATATCATAATATAGACCAATAGAAGAATATCTGTTACCTTTTTAGAGGTCAAAGTTGCTCCATTGTTTTTTAACGCGCACTTCAAATTGAGATCAAACAAAAAAAATGACTTTTTCTTTTATTTTTTAATGACTTCAAAATTGAGTGAAAAAGATTTTTAAGTTATCTAATTTTATGTAAAAAAATGTCAGCTTTCTGATAAAAATATTTTCAAAATCCAAAAAAAATTTCATAATCAACAAAAAAAAAAAACATTTTTTTCCAAAAACCCGGCTTTTCGTGCTTTTTTCCCCAACTATTTTTCAAAATTGACGTATAGCGACAACTTTGCATTTTTTTTGCTGTTCATGGGAGCAGAGTCCAATATTTTTGAACACTGATTCTTATGTAAAATTTAACGGGGAATCGAACGGAAAGGTCAATTTTGAAAAATAGTTGGGGGAAAAGCATAAAAAACCGGGTTTTTGGAATAAAATGCTTTTTTTTTGGATTTTGAAATTTTTTTTTGATTTTGAAAATATTTTTATCAGAAGCTGAGATTTTTTTACAAAAAATTGGATAACTTAAAAATTTTTTTCACTCAATTTTGAGGTCGTTAAAAAATAAAAGAAAAAGTCACTTTTTTTATCTCAATTTGAAGTGCGCGCCAAAAAACAATGAAGCAACTTTGACCACTAAAAAGTTAACAGATATTCTTCTATTGGTTTATATTATGATATTCTAAAGTTTGGTCAAAATCGGAGAACCACGGGTACAGAACCATGTCGGCAATTGATGGAATGGCCCATATAATAATTTTCGTTATTCTAACAAATATCTTGACAACTAGTGTGTGGGTAAGTGTGTGTATTACATGAAAATACTGTGTTCTCTATATGTTCTCCAGTGCAATGTCAAAGGTTGATGAAACAAGCTCAGACCTTCCTCTGCTCCCAATATACCCTATATTGTGATTTCTATTCAGCTGACTTTAAACCGTTTGGGTTGGTCCATATTTGAGGTTAAGTGGACTTAGCCCTTGATTACTTCTTTTACTAATTTATTTTTTTCCTCCTAGGATAGGCGTTCATTTTAACTGTAAAGCGACTTTTGTGTTTTTCGTCTGAGAAGAACCGTGGTAAATATCTCCGATTAAAAGTTTTTTACTGCGAATTCAACAAAATGATAAAGTAACAACAAGTAAACTTCAGTTAAAAATATGTTTATGACTTTCTAAACAGTAAACTTAAAAAAAAAATAAAAGTACACCTATTCCAATTTCTACTTCAAAGTATAAATATTAATATACCACGTAAACCAAATAAACATAGCTAACTAAAAACTTCAAGACATTGTTCATCAAATGATCAAAGGCATAACACCGACAGCTCCAAAAAATTAGACAAACAATTAAATGCTCAAATAATTAAAAAGGTAAAAATAATTTCTTTATTTTTTTTTTAACGTTCAATGACACGCAGTTTTTCTGAAGGGATTTTTTAGTTTTCATTCAACAATATTCATTCAATCGAAAGAAGGTCGCAACAATACAGCAGTCACACGTGATCACTTAGACCAGGTGTACAGGTAGCCGACTGTGAAATTTGTTTTTTGACAGTAAGCGTGAGTCTAGAGCCAGCGACACGGTTTTATAGCGGCCATTGTGGAAGAAACTGACCGCAAAGACAATTATATGGGACCTATTTGTTTATGTTTCGTTTTTGATGTTTTTTGCATTCAAGTATTATTTTGGGTGCCAAAGAATGCACAGACTTAGTTTTATTGTGGTCAGTTTGAGGTTTCGACACTTTTTTAGGCTTGTGAAAAGTGTTGGGTAAATAAAAATAATTTTTTTAGAGCATTGTGATAGTCTACTATAATAAATGATTCGAACAGCAGCCACAGTTTGCCAAGTTATATAGTTCAAGGAAGAAACGTTATTGATTTCATTATATACGACCCATCTAACTACGGCTTTGATTATTTACAATTGCATGTACATACTATACCGATACTACTTGTATTTTTTACTTCGACCACATCAGCCATGATTTATATAGATCCAGACTTACAACGCGTTAAATGCTCTTGACTCAAATTGATTTTTTGATATTTTTTTAAAAGCACTTACAAATGATCCAATTCTTGTTCTATGCGATCTATAAAATAAAAATTCCTCTGCCATTTTAACATTAAAACAATGTATTAATCTATTTTAAAATATTTATTGAAAATTTTTCAACAATATTTGTATACATTAGAACCTCATTGCACTTATATTCACAAAATATTAAAACTACTCTATATGAAATCGAAGGGAATTACGCTAGTCGAAAGAAAATATCAATTTATGAAATACTCGAACACACAAATTTTTTAATCCCCATAAAATTTCGTTCATATGTAAGTAAATTAATGTTTCGAAGTAGAGTTAACATAGATCATAGAAATATTCTGAGCGACAGAGATTGATGGTAAAATTTAAGACTAAACCTTTTGTATGTTATATTAAGGGGTTAGGGGTAGTCAGAGGCTCGAAAAAATTAGAGTTTTTAGTATTTTTTTTTTGTTGCTACTAAATCATGTTATTTTACAAAAGCAGTAATATGGCATTATTATAGGATGTGTTGACTTGAAGTCACATAAATTTCAAAAATAAAACTTAATTTCCAAAGTTATAGTTGCTTGTGAAGACCCTGTTCCAAAAAAAGGTACTTGCGGTGACAAGCATAAGTACTTTAGTCCAATCATTTAAGCTTAAATTAGGTAAGAATCTCGAAATTCGATATACCAATTTATATGTCTGTAAATACTTGTATACTGACACCCTAAAGTTTTCTCAAAACCTACAAATGGTAGGGTAATAGGTGAACTTACTATAATGACTGGACTACTTGGAAATTCATATAAAAACAATCGGACAAAAAAAATTGTTTTATAAATAGATAATCCCGGGCCTGATCGAATAATTTTATTTTGTTTTCAAAATTAACAAAATGGTGGCATCAGAAACATTTTTTTAGTTTTTGCGAAAAAATCAATTGTTAATTGGTCTTAAAAAATCGAAATTTTCGAAAAAATAAAAATCCTTTGATCAGGCCCGAGTTAATTAAGTATTCTAAAAGCTGTATAAATTTCATTAAAATCTACTGAACGGTTTTCGAGTTACAGTTGTCACCGATTCAAAAAACATAGTTTTGAGAAAAACGCGTTTAAAGTTTCACACTAGCGCTTTGAAGTGCCCGAGCTCTCTTTCTTATTTCTCGAATAACTCAAAAACTAAATGTCGGATCAACGTGAAATTTTCAGGGAATATTTTTAAGATATTACACTTAACGAAAATGCAAAATGCAAATGTTTATATACTATATATTATAAATATTATAAATATTTTTTGAGAATTCTAACTCCCCCTAACCCCTAAATATAACAGTGTTTTTAGGCCTCTAAACACTTAACATCAGCGCGTCAGTCGTTTCTTTTTTTGCAATTTAGCCAAAATTGGGAATTCCAAGAGAATACAGGTCGTTCTCCACCTTTCCAACGGAGTGAAAGTGCTTCCCCCGGCGGGTACTGCGTCGAATACATTCAGAGCTGGAGTGTTTTTGTCCATTCGGACGACATGCCGAAGCTAGCGTAACCGCTTTCTTTGCAACTATTGTTACAATCTGGAAATTCACAATTATATTATACTATAAAGTTTGATATTTTTGATGACATGCATGCTCAAAATGTTTTTACATGCGAGCGCTATTTGTGTTGTATACAGTAACTTAAAATATTCTTCTCAACCAAAAATTTAATTTAATTGCGAACATGTTCATGCGATTATTTGTTACAACTTTCAAATTCAATTTTTGACGTTGAAGCTCCATCAGTAAACCACTTTTTGACCAAAATTGTTAAAGTTATTGAAGTCACCAGATATCGAATGAGTGGATCAAGGTTCCGATTGCAAACTTTTTACAAAAAATATTGGGTTGCACCCGAACTTAGCCCTTCCTTATTTGTTTAATATAAAGTTTGGTCGACACCTGAAGGTAGCTTTCTTCCCTTGATACTAGCAATAGCGAGAGTTTAAAATGTTCGGTTATTGCCGAAATTAGTTCTTCTTTACTTGCTAAGGAAATACGCTCGAAAAAACAAGTTCATTTCTTCAATATAACAATGGATGTTTAATCCATGAGTGTTTGGTAAATATTTTACGAAAAAAGCAAACCGTCGCCATTGAAAAGATTAAAAACATGTTGTAAAGACGTCATTTTGTCATCAGTTTCTCTGTGTGCAGTGTGAAAGTCGACTTGGCAGTATATATTTGTTCTTGGACATCAAAACTATAAGTTCTATTAGAAGTTCAGGAGGGTATAAAAATTAAACTACAACTGCTGGTAAAAGGGTGGCCACACAAGTTCTCAAAACATTCGGCCATTGGTCTCTTGTAATTAAAAAAAAACATCTTACGTTTATTAAACAGTTCGCAACCTTTGCTGGGATCAATTTAAGTTCTTACAAATATTCGTATTATTGAGATGATATGCATTCGTTTAAGCCAAGCAAGCCTACTCGTCCTTAAATCTTCAGAGTTCTATCACGCGAAAATATTGGTATGAATAAATTGATTTTTCATTCATTCATTGATTCATTTTGGACATAATTGGACTGATTTTCTCCCGGTTCGAATACCGAATCAAATTATACTAAGGAAAACATATACTCATTCGTTTCACTGAGAAATTCATTATATTAACGATGTACATACGATATAAAGTTAACTGGAAAGCCTCGTATTCGGTATTTAGAGGTAGAGGCCTTTAAGATTTTTAGAATTCTAGTTGCCACTATTTGCTTTAAGTTTATATTTTCTAATTTCAAGGGTTTGTTATGCTGATAGCGCTAACAAAAATAGTTGAAACAACGTTAAAGCATAGAAACGAAAACAGAAAATGGCGCTGATTATATGATCTGAATATTCACCGACACACTATTGTATATATGAATATACATTTTGGGACTTCCTACCCCCGTTCGGCATCACTTGAACATACCCTGCACGCATTGAATACCACTAAATGATGAAGGGCAGCATATGCAACTAGAATTCGGTTGTACATACGAGTATCTCCGAGCACAACCACAAAAATACAGTGATGAATATTACATTGTATCTCAACGGCAAACAGATACAAATCACATACATTCCTATTGTGAGGCTATGAAATGATAATCAGAAGCCTAGTGCGATGGCCGGACAAACTGGTTGAAGTGCAGGGAAGCGCGCAATTTTAATTTAATTGTGAACTGATCGGCCATAAAACATGAACAAATGATACTGTAGCGAAAGCGGCGCTCGCGGCTGAGATCAAATGCAGCAACCCTAGGGGGAGGGTAGCAACTCGTTCACAATGAATACGAAACAGCGGAAGGATGTAAGGAAAAGGAAGGGCTTGTAGCCCTCTTAGCCCGTTCGTTCTATGCCGAGTTTCCATATTTACTTGTGGCTTACCTTGTCGCCACTGCATGGCCTTTGCTACTGTTCATCGTTTCGTTGTTGTTGTTTTATTTGTATGTTGTTTCTACTTACGTTTGTTCGAGTTTGCTTTGTTGCTGTAGTAGTCATTTATTGACATTAATTGGCAATGACATTTGCATTTGACTGATTAGCATTGTTGTGCCTACTGTTTGTTGGTATAGTTTGTTTGCATTGTTGTTGCTGCTTTAGCGTCAAAGTGATTTATTTGTACAAGCGCGTGTGTATGTGCGTAAATACATATGTGAGAGCAGATACTATATACACATATATATAATCTGTTTGTATGTTTGTATGCAATGCACAGTAAGCTGCCATTGTTGCGTATTAAAAGAATTTAATTTATACTTTTCGGTTTTGAAGTCGCTTTTTACACACATACAAATACCCACGTCTACATGTACTGGTATATTTTTCTTCCCTTGTTTGAGTTATTTCCCGCTTGGTTGTTTTAAATCTTTGCAGCGTGTGTTATTTGCCTATTATTTATGCATTTGTTACTTTTTTTATGAATAATAATAACAGGACTTCTGCAGTTGTGCTTCAAACCTCTTGTTGCCTCTTAATTAATTATTATATACTTGTATGAACACAAATGAGAATAAAAAGTCATATTGACGTTTAAGTGGTTTTCAATATAGTTCGTTGGCGTAAGCATTAGGGAGGAAATAGTATTACAACGTGAAAGACATTAAGAATATTTAAATATATATATTTACTACTACTTGGTCTGCTTAAACAAATATTCTATTTTTTTTTTTTTTTTAATTCTACTTTTTACTAAAATTAGTTTCAAATGCTTTTATCTGTCTAAGATGAACAAATTACTTAGGTGCCACACGCCCTATTCCTAATAACTTTGGCTACATGTTTAGTCATGGATTCAAACAAAAGCTTTTATTTCTTTTAACACTATGACATCACCCTAACATTTACCATAGTTGTTGAATCTGTTCAATATTCACAGATTCTTATAACTAGAACAAAAGCTGTCTAACACCAAATTCTGTTATAGTCACCCACACCAATAAAAACAACAAATGCTTTTTATGGTAGTGTTTTCGACGAGAGTGGAACAAATGTACTTCTACATTCATTCTTTCATCCACTTCAAGACATTTTGCATATTACAACTAAGTACTATTACCAAAGAGCTGGACAAAATCTTGTATTTATAGTTCCACGATTTTGAAAGTGGCAAGGGATGCGCGTCCGTTTTTCATGAGATATTTGTATATATATAAATGATCAGGAAATACGACGAGTTTAAGTTCGGGTGACTGTCTATCCATTCATCCGTGAAAGCTGTAACTTGGATAAAAATTGAACAATCTGAATGAAACCTCGGACGCATCTTCCTTGGCACCATAAGAAATTAGGTATCGAAAACTTATAAATTCCCATAACTAAGCAACAAATTAAAATAAAAATGTGTAATTTGGTACTATGAATGACATTAAGAAGGGACACTTATGATTTGCTTGGAATTTTCGAACTTCCGGCTGACTTTATTCCGCATGTATCGGCAAATATATGAAGTTGAGTGAACGAATTCTTTCAAAAAATAAAGTATCTTGCTCCTAAAATGGATAAAATCGGGTGAAAACTTGCCCCAGCCGGTCAATATTTCAATATCTCAATATCTCAGCAAAATGTTGAATATAGTAAAGTTTACTGTCGAAAATATGTGAATTTATTCTACGAATTACTCCGACTCTCATAAACTACATATAATTATTTTCGTTATTCTAACAAACCTTATGTCAAAGATGACTTTCAGTACGTAAATAATATATTTATAACAAGTAAGAAAGGGTTAAGTTCGAATGCAACCGAACATTTTATACTCTTGCAACTTACAAGAATCAAAGCCAGGGAAATACTTTAAGATGTAAAACGTCAACTAGAGGATCGAAATCTAAGCAATGTTATGTATTAAGGTACCTCACATACAATCACCAATCATATAGTGTAAAGTCAGCCAGCTTTTCGAAAATCCTGGCAATAGTTATATGGGGGCTATGTCAAGTTTTCGCTCAATTGTATCTGTTTAAGGCACAAAGATAAGCTGTTATGAGTGAAACACGCTCTCCCATTTTTATTGAGACAACTCACATATTGACCGATATATTCAGCATAAAGTCACCTGGAGTTCGAAAATTTATGATATACAGTGGAACTTTCCTAACTCGAATGTCCAAGGGATAGAAAGTAGAGTTCGAGTTACGGAAAATTCGAATTAGGGAAAATACACAAAGTTGAGTTCAAATTTATTTACATATGTATGCATATACATGTTTATTTAAAAAGACAGTTTGTAATACATATTTAGTATATAAATAAATGTATATAAATTCTTATTGGAAAAAATTGGTAATTTTTTTTTTTTGTTTAAATACGGACCATTTCTCTTTCTCTATAAAATGTTCCACTACATTTATTGACGCATGTACTGCATTGGGAACATTTTCTTTTGACGAAGTAAAATTTCTTAGGGTCTGGATAGCAGAATACGCTTGATTAAATGTGGGTATCGTTTCAGTTGTTTCAACCTCGCTTTCACTAGAGACTTCCTCCTTTAAGTCTGAAACAATAGGTTATTTGTGTTGAACAATGCTACATTTTACAAATTTTACTTTAGACTTACCTTTTCTAGAAGGAACTAGATTTTCCATGACGCTATCTAAAATGTCTTCATCTGTTGGGAATCCCATTGTTTGCACACCATCGTCAATATCGACGTAATCATCAAAAGACACATTATCGGTTCTCATTGCCATTCGATATGTGGTCCAAATTTGTTTCAATTCAGACAATGGAAGATCGTCTTCTTCAACCCAGTCATGCGTAGTAGCATTCTGCATTAACTCACCTTTAGCAAAACCAGCCTTTCTAAAACAATTGCTGATTGTTTGTGGTTTTACACCCAAATTCCAGGTTTTGTTTAGATCCCTGATTGCATCAAGTAACGACACAGTCGTAGGAGTGGGTTCTTCCATATGGGCCAAAACTTTCATCACAATTCGTTTTCTATAATGTTGCTTGAGATTTTGAATAATCTCTTGGTCCACTGGTTGTAGAACAGACGTCAAATTAGGAGGAAAATATTGCAGTTTAATGTTTTTTAAATTTGCTTGTACATTTTTAGGATGTGCGGGACAATTGTCAACGAACAGAACTATTTTCCTATTTTGGGCAACAAAGACTTCATCTAGATTTTTGAGCCACTTATCATAAATTTCACTTGTCATCCACGCTTTTTTGTTGTACTCATAGTCCACATCAAGTGATTTTATACCCTTAAAACAACGTGGGTTTTTTGACTTGCCGATAACTAGAAATTTCTGAAATACTCGTATTGCTTGCAACCATAACGGTAATTCTCTCCGTTGCTGTTTTTGCCACCAAAGCATTTTTGACCTTTAAAGGCTAATGTTTTATTGGGTAAACATTAAAAAAAAATGCCCGTTTCATCTGCATTAAAAATATCGTTTTCGTGGTATTGTCTGATTAAATCTGGCAAAACGTTTTTTTTTTTCCAATCTTCACTAGACTGTAAATCGGCTGAAGCACTTTCTCCACAAATCGACAAATTTATCTAACCACCCTACACTAGCAGAAAAATTTTCGCGACCCAAAGCAACCGCAAATTCTTTAGCTTTTTCTCTGATTAAGGTTCCCGAGAGAGGAAGATTTTTCTCACGTGCGGTAGTAACCCACTCAAGCATAGCTTGATCAACATAATTATTGACGCAAGTTGTAATCCTTTTTCGTTTGCAGTTAAAATTATAGTCACCTTTTTGTTCTAAAAGTTTGTCTTTGTTTTTCAAATGGTTGTCGATCGAGTACCGAAATATGTTATTTCTTCAAAACTACTGCACCCTACCAGTAGCTGTGTGATGTTATCTTGTGTTTTTGCAGTAAAAAATATTAAAATGATTCTGATGATGAGTATTGAACACATGCTTATATTTTGAAATATATTTTTTTTATTTATAAATTGTTGTGAGTTTTAAAATAAAACGATAGAAAATAGCCTATGCACGTTCCGAGGTTCCAAGCTACCTGGTCACCAATTTTCAGCCAAATCGGTTCAGCCGTTCTTGAGTTATACAGTGGGGAGCAAAAGTGATTCCACGATCAAAATTTTCATGTTTGAGCGTGCCTAAAAAATAAACGAATAAAGTAAATGACAGAAACTTTTTTTTCTTGAATATCTGGTTTATTTGTAACAACTAGGCTTAAATAGCAAAATAGTAACGGAGGCAATGGCATAGTTATAATTCAAAAACAAAAAAAAAAGCGGCATCTACTCAGTTTTGCACCATCCGTGAAAAAATGAAAGAAATGCATTATTAATATTTATTATTTTCTATAACCTTTTTTATACGTTCTGGCATGCTCGCAACTAGATTTTCAGCAATTCCTTTGGGAATATTATTCCACTCTAGTTCAACACGCCCCCAAAGATCGTTTAGGTCGGATTGGGCTGATTGATACTGTCCGAGCCGTCGCTTCACAATTGACTATAGGTTTTCAATTGGATTGAGGTCGTGACTTTGCGCTGGCCATTCCATCACCTTAAAATTTTGGTTTCCCAGCCATTCTTTTACAATTTTCGCAGTGTGCATGGGATCCCCATCTTGCTGAAAAGTGATTTAATGCTTTGGATACGCACACTGGTCAAGAAAACTGCGAAGCTGTGTTTGCAAAATACTTGAATAATCTTCCTTACGCATAATCCCGTCAATTTTGTGCAACGGTCCCACGTTCCAAAACGTGAAGCACCCCCAAGCCATTATGTTGCCTGCTCCATGTTTTACTGTTTGCTTCACGTGATGCCTGTGAAGCTTGTCAGCGGGTCTACGCCAACAGTACTGTTTTCTATCCGATTGAAAACGGTTAAACTTGGATTCGTCCGACCAGATAACACGTTTCCAGTCTTCAACTGCCCAGTTTCTGTGTACCTTTGCGAATTTTAGTCGTGCCTTAACATTTTTCTCGGATAAAGCTGGTTTGTTTTTTTTTCACAGCTGCAACGTAACCAATCTTACCCAGCGCTCTTCTAGCTGTCCATCGACTTACTTCTTTAGTTATTTCCTTGGAAGCCTCTGCTGGCGTTAAAAGCTTATCTCACCTCATTTTGGACATCATAAGTCGAGCGTCAGAGTCTGCTAGGAGGCGGCGGGGACCATTCAACCAGTTTCCAACACAAACATTTTGTCTTTTTTGCACCTTGACTACGAGTTCGTAGATGGGCGTAATCACTGCAACGCCCACAAATCGTCTTTAACCGAAAACTTGCAAAGTTCCATAACTAAGCACTGAATTTAGATATAAAACTCTAATTTGGCAAAAGAGATCGCAGTAACAAGAGGCACCTCTGGCAAACAATGTTTACGAAAGGGGGCGTCCTAAGCTACTAAAGGTACAAAACCAAATTCTTCTTCTTCTTTACTGGCGTAGACACCGCTTACGCGATTATAGCCGAGTCAACAACAGCGCGCCAGTCGTTTCTTCTCTTCGCTACGTGGCGCCAATTGGATATTCCAAGCGAGGCCAGGTCCTTCTCTACTTGGTCCTTCCAACGGAGTGGAGGTCTTCCTCTTCCTCTGCTTCCCGCGGCGGGTACTGCGTCGAATACTTTCAGTGCTGGAGTGTTTTCATCCATCCGGACAACATGACCTAGCCAGCGTAGCCGCTGTCTTTTAATTCGCTGAACTATGTCAATGTCGTCGTATATCTCGTACAGCTCATCGTTCCATCGAATGCGATATTCGCCGTGGCCAACGCGCAAAGGACCATAAATCTTTCGCAGAACCTTTCTCTCGAAAACTCGCAACGTCAGCTCATCGGTTGTTGTCATCGTCCAAGCCTCTGCACCATATAGGAGGACGGGAATTATGAGAGACTTATAGAGTTTGGTTTTTGTTTGTCGAGAGAGGACTTTGCTTCTCAATTGCCTACTTAGTCCGAAGTAGCACCTGTTGGCAAGAGTTATCCTGCGTTGGATTTCTAGGCTGACATTGTTGGTGGTGTTTACGCTGGTTCCAAGATAGACGAAATTATCTACAACTTCAAAGTTATGACTGTCAACAGTGACGTGAGTGCCAAGTCGCGAGTGCGACGACTGTTTGTTTGATGACAGGAGATATTTCGTCTTGCCCTCGTTCACTGCCAGACCCATTTCTTTTGCTTCCTTGTCCAGTCTGGAGAAAGCAGAACTAACGGCGCGGGTGTTGAGGCCGATAATATCAATATCATCGGCATACGCCAGCAGTTGTACACTCTTATAAAAGATGGTACCTTCTCTGTTAAGTTCTGCAGCTCGAACTATTTTCTCCAGAAGCAGGTTGAAAATGTCGCACGATAGGGAATCGCCTTGTCTGAAACCTCGTTTGGTATCGAACGGCTCGGAGAGGTCCTTCCCGATTCTGACGGAGCTTTTTGTGTTGCTCAACGTCAGTTTACACAGCCGTATTAGTTTTGCGGGGATACCAAATTCAGACATCGCGGCATAAAGGCAGCTCCTTTTCGTGCTGTCGAAAGCAGCTTTGAAATCGACGAAGAGGTGGTGTGTGTCGATTCTCCTTTCACGGGTCTTTTCCAAGATTTGGCGCATCGTGAATATCTGGTCGGTTGTTGATTTACCAGGTCTAAAGCCACACTGATAAGGTCCAATCAGTTTGTTGACGGTGGGCTTTAATCTTTCACACAATACGCTCGACAGAACCTTATATGCGATATTGAGGAGGCTAATCCCACGGTAGTTGGCGCAGATTGTGGGGTCTCCTTTTTTGTGGATTGGGCATAGCACACTTAAATTCCAATCGTTGGGCATACTTTCGTCCGACCATATTTTGCAAAGAAGCTGATGCATGCACCTTATCAGCTCTTCGCCGCCGTGTTTGAATAGCTCGGCCGGCAATCCATCGGCACCTGCCGCTTTGTTGTTTTTCAGGCGGGCAATTGCTATTCGAACTTCTTCATGGTCGGGCAATGGAACGTCTGCTCCATCGTCATCGATTGGGGTATCGGGTTCGCTTTCTCCTGGTGTTGTGCGTTCACTGCCATTCAGCAGGCTGGAGAAGTGTTCCCTCCATAATTTAAGTATGCTCTGGGCATCGGTAACTAGATCACCTTTGGGGGTTCTACAAGAGTATGCTCCGGTCTTGAAACCTTCTGTAAGCCGCCGCATCTTTTCGTAGAATTTTCGAGCATTACCCCTGTCGGCCAGCTTATCAAGCTCTTCGTACTCACGCATTTCAGCCTCTTTCTTTTTCTGTCTACAAATGCGTCTCGCTTCCCTCTTCAACTCTCGGTATCTATCCCATCCCGCACGTGTTGTGGTCGATCGTAACGTTGCGAGGTAGGCAGCCTGTTTTCTCTCCGCTGCGACACGGCACTCCTCGTCGTACCAGCTGTTCTTCTGCACTTTCCGAAAATCAATGGTTTCGGTTGCAGCTGTACGTAAGGAGTTTGAAATGCCGTCCCACAGTTCCCTTATACCGAGTTGTTGACGAGTGCTCTCAGAGAGCAGGAGTGCAAGCCGAGTAGAAAAACGTTCGGCTGTCTGTTGTGATTGCAGCTTCTCGACGTCGAACCATCCTTGTGTTTGTTGGTGTGCGTTTTTTGCTGCACAGAGGCGGGTGCGTATTTTGGCTGCAACAATATAGTGGTCCGAGTCGATGTTAGGACCTCGGAGCGCACGCACATCTAAAACACTGGAGACGTGTCTTCCGTCTATCACAACATGATCGATCTGGTTGGTGGTTTTTCGATCTGGAGACAGCCAGGTAGCTTGATGTATCTTCTTATGCTGGAATCTAGTGCTACAGATAACCATATTTCGGGCCCCGGCGAAGTCGATCAGCCTCAGCCCATTTGGGGATGTTTCTGCGTGGAGGCTGAATTTACCGACCGTAGTGCCAAAGATACCTTCTTTGCCCACCCTGGCATTGAAGTCGCCAAGCACGATTTTGACATCGTGGCGGAGGCATCTCTCATAAGTGCGCTCCAAGCACACATAAAAGGCATCTTTGGTCACATCGTCCTTCTCTTCCGTCAGGGCGTGGGCGCAAATCAGCGATATGTTGAAGAACCTCGCTTTGATGCGGATTGTGGCTAGACGTTCATTCTCCGGAGTGAATGATAGTACTCGGCGACGGAGTCTCTCTCCCACCACGAATCCAACACCAAACTTGCGCTCCTTTATATGGCCACTGTAGTAAATGTCACAAGGACCTACTCGTCTCTGTCCTTGTCCCGTCCATCGCATTTCTTGGACGGCGGTGATGTCAGCCTTTATCTTTACGAGGACATCTACCAGCTGGGCAGCGGCACCTTCCCAATTAAGGGACCGGACATTCCAGGTGCATGCCCTCAAATCATAGTCCTTATTTCGTTTGCCATGGTCGTCATCAAAAGGGGGGGCTCTCATCCGAGGCTGATTGTTGGTTTTCATTGGGGGTGTTTTTTTTACGTGGCGGGTCCCAAACCCAGCGCACAACCCTATGCAGGGGTGTTTCGCCTTCTCACTTTAGCTCGCCTTCAAACGGATGTTCTTAGGCTACCCAGAGGATACTTGGTCAAAGACCGGAAGTCGTGAGCTGCTTGAGTCATATGTAAAAGAATCGTTTCTGGCCACTCCCAAGTGAATGGCGATCAGAGAACTTTCCTCACTTGCGTGAACTTCTACACATGACCCCATCCCCCTATGGAAAATGGATGAAATCGGAAGAAAATCTCGCCCACTCCCCATATAACGGTACTTTTGACACCTACTAAAAGTTCGATAAATTATTAATTATTAACTAAATACGCAAGAAACATCAAATTTTACCAACGAGATGCCATAAGAAGGCTTTATGGAAGCCGATGTAAGAATTGGATTATGGGAGTGGAACCGCCCACTTTTTGATGATAGTTATTTAACCAGAAAAATTTGATTCATAATTTGAGATGAATTCGTGATAGCTCGACTAGTGCAGGGTTGCACTGATGCAGATGCAGATACTGTGTTGTTACATCATAAGTATTTAAGTATGTACTATTCCTTAAGTGATTTACGAAGTCAATAAAAAATGTAGATTGCCAATTTAACTATTCCATTATATTGTAATCATGGTTAATGATGTCCTTGACAATAAGAAAGTGGAGCGCGGGCTTAGTCTAGTTACCTATAATGTACAATGTTGCGGACTTACAGTGAGACGAATTTAAAGAAATCAAAAAAATTTTATTTATCTCACGCGTTTTTTGTTCAAACAAAATTTCTTCCGCACCTCACATTACACTTACTAATTGAGCCCGATAGGGCTGCACTCCTACCTACCTTCACTTACTGTAGGAAACCGTAGTAAATTGTTTTAATTATGACTATTTAATTTTCATGTAAAAAAATAATTTAAACATTTTTTACTTAAAATATATTAACGTCCGCGAAATTTTTAAATATCAATTTTTGTCATACTTATTCATATCTCTGATATAAATTTCGTCCATATTTTTGTATACAATTGTCCATCGCTCATTTCATCGTCGTTTCATAATTTTGAACGCGATTTTTGTACAAACATGCCAACTTCTAACACTTCTGAAAAGTTTAAA
>CM050322.1:82410954-82460772 GCA_027475135.1 Bactrocera correcta | reverse complement strand
GTATTCATACATACATATCTATATTCGCGAGATTAAAATACGTAATTTGTGTAATATATTGTAATGAAACAAGAAAGGAGGAAGGAATTCGAAAATGGGCTTTATGAGACCACTGCCAAAAGCACAAAACGCCATTAATCGAAACCCTTTTTTATAACCTTATATATATTTCGATTAGTTTTATGTGATAAATACAATCGTTAGGTATAGAAAACTATTATACTTTGTAGTTATATGTTGCAAGAGTATAAGAATACAATAGGATATTTAGTCTCACCTCATGTGGCCTATTGGACAGGGACCAGTCAAAATACCCACAATTGCGACGAGGTGAAACTTTCTTAGGGACAAGCAGTAATTATTATAGTAAAGGTGTTGGTTATGAAGAGTCTTCAACGCAATGTCAACGAGCTCAAGTCAGTATTACGGCTCTGCTATCAGAATAAATACACTACTCTGTGAATTAAGCTGCATTTCAGAACAGTTCATCTACTATGCACATACATATGTATGTATGTGTGTATGTATATCGCCCACATTCGAATGGTGTAGATGTACAAATGAATACAAAGAAGTTTTAATTACATTAATTCATTTTGTAAGTAATCCAGATACATTGTTGCACCTTGGTTCACAACTCATCCATTGTTGGTCTCAAAAATTTCTTATCAACGTGGATATATTTTAACGTCAGTGGTGCTCAATTATGTTCAGATCATTGGATTGTGATGATTAGTAGAGGACAGTAGAATTATATTTTCAGGCACTTCTTTGCTATTTTTAACGTGTGCTTAAAGTATTTTTCATTTCTCTCTTTCCACTTTAGTCCATCATAACTAATTTTTATACCCTGAACAGGGTATATTAAGTTTGCCACAAAGTTTGTAACACCCAGAATATATCCCAGATATATAAATGATCAGTATGTTGAGCTGAGTCGATTTAGCCATGTCCGTCTGTCTATCTAACCGTCCGTCCGTCTGTCCGTCTATCTATCATATATACGAACTAGTTCCTCATTTTGTCTTCAAGAAGCTGCTCATTTGTCGGAACCGCCGATATCGGACCACTATAACATATTGCTGCCATATGAACTGAATGATCGGAATCAAGTTCTTGTATGGAAAACTTTCACATTTGACAATGTATCTTCACAAAAGTTGGTAGAGGCTATTTTCTAAGATAATAATGTAATATATGAAGAAATTGTTCAGATTGCCTTATTATAGCTGCCATACAAACTAAATGATCGATAACAAATGCTGGTATGGAAAACTTTTGCAATTGACAAGATATATTCACGAAATTTGGTATAGATTATTTTCTAAGGCAACAATGTAATAACCGAAGAAGGCTCATTATAATATATGTAGCATATAGCTGTCATACAAACCGAACGAGCGGCTTGTATGGGAAACTTTCGCAATTGACGTGGTATCTTCACGAAATTTGATATGGATTACTGCTTAAGGTAATAATATAATCTCCGATATTGTTCAGATCGGATTACTATAGCATATATGTAGCTTCCATACAAACTGAACACATAGTTACTAAAAGAAATGCACCTGTGAAGGGTTTATTAGCTTCGGTGCTGCCGAAGTTAACGTTTTTTCTTGTTTTTCTTTCATTTTTGTTTCATCTGACCATATAAGTTTACTCCAATCATTTTATATTTATTTGCAAAGTTCAAACTCAAAAGTTTATAGCGGTCCGTTAGTCGGCATATCGGTTCGGCCGTCACATTTGTAAGTGCTTAATATAATATATAAATTATGTTGTCTCTGACGATTACTCTATTGTCCTTTCACGGTTAATAAGAATGCAATGTTGCGACGGAACTACATATGTTGTGTCCTCTGACGATTATGTTTTTGTCCTTTTAGAGTAAAATAAGAAGGTAATGTTGTAACAGCGAGGCCGGAGCAAGTACGTTTATTATGGACGGAATACAAAATACAAACTGCACTTAATATTGAACTCTAAAAATATTATTGAACCTAAAATCATAAATGTGCGTTACTATATCCGGCAAGCCGAATCAGTATACGCCAACACCGTCGCTTACTACAAAGGCAAGTGTCGGGTTACCGCTGCTGGCCGCAGTGGCTGGGCAACGAACTTATGCGTCAGCAGGATGTTGCAATGTAAACAAAGTGCATTGAACATTCTTGCATTTCACAAACAAAAAGTGCAAATCTTAGTGTAAATGAAATTCAATTAAAAAATAAAAAATAAATGTAATTCTGTTATCGCATGTCAGTTTTTCATACATATTTCGAGCACATTTTGTAAAGCTCACTAACTTTCAAAATAATTTTGTCTATAGCTGAATGTGTTGTTTGTTTTTAATTTTTAATATTTTTGATAAAAAGCATGTAGTTAACTTATTTCTAAATCAATTTCTATACCAAAGTACCGCTATAAAGTGCTGTCAAATATGCACAACACTTGAAAATTTTGAAGCTTTGCGTGGCCACGATTAACTTGATTTGCGTAATATACGCCTTTGCGTGGTTTACTTTAAAATTTACTTTCTTCCCGCTTTGATTTTCCTTTTGCGCAATAGGATTCAGGAAAAGATGTCCAACAAAGTGACACACATATAGTATTCTGTTAACGCTCATCAGCTAATGAAAATTAAAATCAACTAACAGTAAACAAATGTAAAGTAGGAAAATGAATCCAATCTTAGCTATATAGTAAGTACACAAAAGCTCGTTTTCAAAGTATAAGATATTTTTCCTGTTTGTACAGAGGAAAAGTTTAAAAATTCAGCGGCTTACAGTAAAAATAGTTCACCTGTAATTGCAATCTTTAAACTGCAAATAAATCTAGGAAATTATCAAAAATATCAAAAGTTTTATTTAAAAAATATTTTTCTTATTTCCAAAAATAGTTTTATAAAAATAAGCTTTTAAGAAAATAGGACCAAAATTCAAGCCACAGTGAAAATGGTCTACCCTAGACAGCTGCTATAAATAACGGTACTTCTTCCGTGTTTTCTGCTATTTTGGTATGTTTGCTTCAATTTCAATTCGCGTGGTGAAATGAACACATGTTTAATCTACTTTACTTCTTAATCTGAAGATGGGCGGCAGTTCTAAAATTGAGTTAGCAAATTTTATTATTGAGAATTGAAAACTTCAGAGATGAATTGCAAACATTGCTAAAAAGCCCGAACGACAGTTGAACATATCATTCATAAAGTGATAGAAAATTATTTCAAAATAAATAGTAACGCCTTGTGCCGAAAAGCTCGGTATGATTAAAACGCCACCCCAATCACCAGGTAACTATAAACATCATTGAAAATTTGTGTTATTAACTGGAAATTGAAATAAGTAAATACAGCATATCAAGTTAAAATATTGGAATCTATCACAAAAGGGATATCCAACAAAATATTAATGCAAGTTTGGTAGTACTTTATTTAATAGTTGCCGTAATGGACCATTTTCACTGCGACTGTGTATGAATAATAAAACTGAGTTAAAAAATATTTTGCTCGTGGTATTTATGTATGTATGATGATTTTCCAGATTTGGTTGCAGTTAAAAGCGTTGGTTTGGACCATTGTCACGCCTTCTATTTAGTTTTAATAGTTTAATACATTAATTTACGCCTCCAAAGAAAGACTCCATAGTTTTGCCTAGTATTCGAAGCACGATGGAAAAACTATACAATAATGAGCCATTGACTTTGGAAAAAGTGGTCTCCTTATTGGAGACTCTCACACCTTACTATCCCAACCATGTTATGAAACCAATTCCCTTTACTATCGAATAATCGCAAATAAACAAGTATTCAACAGACGCATTTATCAAGGTACTCCACTATTCGAAAATAAAAACAATAGAAAAAAAAAACAACGTTAACTTCGGTTGCACCGAAGCTAAATACCCTTCACAGGTGCGTTTCTGTTAGTAACTACATATGTGTTCAGTTTGTATGGAAGCTATATGCTATAGTAATCCGATCTAAACAATTTATTCGAAGATTACATTGTTGCCTTAGAAAATAATCTATACCAAATTTCGTGAATATATCTTGTCAAATATGAAAGTTTTCCATACAAGCATTTGATTCCGATCGTTCAGTTTGCATAGCAGCTATATGCTATAGTTAACCGATCGAAACAATTTCTTCGGAGATTACATTGTTGTCTTAGAAAATAATCTATACAGAATTTCGTCAATATATCTTGTCAAATGTGAAAGTTTTTCATACAAGAACTTGATTCCGATTGTTCAGTTTGTATGGCATCTATATGTTATAGAGGTCCGATATCGGCCGTTCCGACTTAAAGAGAAGTTGACGTGTGCAAAATTTCCAAACGATATTTTAAAACTGAGGGACTAGTTCGTATATATACAGACGGACAGACAGACGGACATGGCTAAATCGACTCAGCTCGACATACTGATCATTTATATATATATACTTTATAGGGCCTCCTGCGTTCAGGGTATAAACAATTAAGGAAGTGTTAAGTTCGGATGTAACAGAAAATTTCATACTTTAGCAACTTGCAAGGATCAAAGCTGGGGAAATACCATCATGTGTAAAGAAAGAGTAATAGCCTTTTCGCAATGCCAAATTAATTTAGCACATTAATTTTATAATTGAATAAACAGTTCTTGCTTTTCACATACCATGTTGTCTATTAACGATAGGCTAGATTAAGGATCAGCTGTTATACCTGTTGTGTTATTCTTTTTTTGATTGCTATTTTATCAATGCGAATTTACAATTTAATTTCATTGTTCGACGAAATTTTTAAAGGAAAATATTGACCCGATTCAACCCATTTTCCAATTTCAATTTTAAATCTCACATATTGACTGATATTATGTATATGTATGTAGGTTTATATTTAAAGTTTCAAAATGTTTATTTTAGATATAATTGAATTTATTTGAAATCACTAGAATATCTTGAATCACATTGAAGTATGTATGTCTTACTGGTTTGATGACCATTAACAGACTGTCGTTCTCGTCCAGTTACGCGATAGCGTCCCTTCGTTGTTCTTGTCTTTCTCTTTTTTGTTTTTACGTTCGTCAGGTTTGAAGTGTTGCATTTGTTGGTAATACGAGTTTAAAAGTTGTGTCCACTTCTAGTTTTCTTGCGTCCGTCTGTCAGTCCCACATTCGGCCCTCCTGACTCAGGATTCGACCCGAATTCTGAACTCCATGGTTTGATGTACTCGGACACGGTCGAGGTCAAATTAGGTCCTTCAACTTCATCAAGCTTTTGTACTTTATAACGTCCATGTGATAACTTTTCGATGATTTTGTACGGTCCAAAGTATTTTCTTTTCAATTTTAGATTTGGTCCAAATTGAGAACGTTTTATAGCTACTAGATCATTTACTTTATAATTTCGATTTTCTTTGCGTTTTCGGTTATTATTTTTACGATTTTCTTCTTGAATTGCCGAAATGTTTTGTTTGGCTATTTGTCGTGCTTCGTTTTGATCTATCTCGAACGATTCAATAGCTTCCGTTTCCATAATTTCGTCTAATCGTGGTAAGTCCGAAAGTCTCATGTCACATCCGGTTAACAATTTGAATGGTGCTATCTTTGTGCTTCTCGGAGGAGAGTTATTTATGTATTGTTGGACTTTGCCAATAAATTTATACCATTGATCTGGATTATCTTTCGAAAGCTTTGATAGCATGGGAATTACTATCTTATGTATGCGCTCTACTTGGCCATTTCCCCTTGGTACTCCAGTAGTAATAAGTAAATGCTGAATATGATTATTTGTGCAATAATCCTCAAAGGCGTGCGATGTAAATGCTGAACCTCTGTCTGTAATGATTCTTCTTGGATTGCCAAACGTGGTTTCTTGCTTCGTCAATCGATCGATCACTGCTTCAGTGCCCGTATCTTTTGTGGGATAAAGCCACACAAATTTCGAAAATGCATCCACAACTACAAGTATATAATTATACTGCTTTCGTGTCGCCGTGAGAGGACCAACGTGATCTATATGGAACGTCAACAAAGGTTTATCCTCTTTATCAATGGGTGCCAAAAAGCCATCTTTCTTACCACATTTCGAATTTACGACAATGCAGGCAATGCAACTATTCACAATTTCCGTAACTTTCTTTTCTAGTTGAGGAATGTAAAAATCCTTCTCCAAGCAGTCCTTCGTTTTCTTCACTGAAAAATGTCCTTGACGATGTGCAATCTCAATTATCTCTTTCTCCATCTGTGATGGCACCACAATCAGTTGTAAATCTGGGTCTTTATACAGAATATCATTATAGATGTAAAAATCTTCGTAGCTCCTTTCTTCCAAAATCTTTCGAACCGCTTTTGTCCACATATCTCTCATTTGTGCTTCTTTAAGTCGATGCCTTAATGAATCCTCGATCATTAAACAAGAAATTCTGCTAAGAGCGTCTACATGACTCATCTGTGTCCCTCGTCTGTGTTCAATCAGGTAATCATATTCCTGAAGATACATAGCCCATCGGGCTTCACGTAAAGGTACGTCTCTTTTTTGCAAAGTCATCGTAAAAGCGTTACAGTCAGTAATAATTTTGAACTTTGACCCCAACACATACACGCGCCACTTCTTAAGTGCTTCGACTATAGCTAGTACTTCCAGCTCATACGAATGGTATTTCTGTTCTGCAGGTGTTGTTTTGCGGCTCATGAATTGAACTGGGTGAAACTGTTGATCTTCGGAGTTCTTTTGGAGAAGAATTGCTCCGTAACCGTACATTGATGCGTCTGTATGAATCTCTGTCATTGCTTTAGGATTGAATAGTCCAAGAACTGGTGCCTGAATAAGAGCTGTCTTCAGTTGTTTGAACGAAATTAAGTGTTCGTCACCCATTTTAAACTCTGCGTCTTTCTTCATTAAGTCTGATAAAGGTTTTGCGATTAATGCGAAATTTTTAATAAAACGACGAAAATAAGACATTAAGCCTAAGAATCTCTGTAGCGCCTTTTTGGTCTGTGGTAACGGAAACTTTTCAACGGCTTTTGTTTTAGCTTCACTCGGTCTAATGGTGCCATTTTCAATAGTATAGCCTAAAAATTCTATCTTCTTCTTAAGGAATTGACATTTTTCCCATTTTATCCTCAGTCCCTTATCAGAAGCTAACTTCAATACTTTTCCTAACTTCTCTAGAGCTTCTTCTTCAGATTTCGCTGGGATTACTAAATCATCCATATATGTAACAACTGTTCCATCTCGAATATAATCTTTTAATATGGCATGAATGTAGCGACAGAAAACAGCGGGTGAATTACATATACCAAAGGGTACATACTGAAATTCATATTGGCCACTATGAGTTACGAATGATGTGTATTTGCGAGAACTCTCATCTACCGGTACATGTAAGAAACCATTTGCTAAATCTAACGTCGTGAATATGTTTGCTTCTCTAAGTCTTTCTAGGGCGTCGTCAATTAAGGTCATCGGGAAATTATCCCGTACGATTTTCAAATTTAGTTTACGATAATCACAACAAAGTCGTTTTGTGCCATTTTTCTTTGATACTAGTACAACAGGCGAAGCGTAGTTTGAGCAACTAGGACGTATTATACCTTCATCTAACCACTGTGCGACTTGCTTATCTATGATTTGTTGCTCCTCATAACATACCCTTCGTGGTGGTTGGTAAACTGGAACCTCGTCGGTAAGAATAATTTTCATACTCACCGGAGAACTATCGTCTTTCTTTGGTATATACTGTTTTATCATTTGCTTCACTGCCTCTGCTGATTTTTTATTTAAATGAGTTAAATCGTAGTCTTGTTCATTCATATCAACGTTAAAACATAAATTTGAAAAAATATTAGTCATCAAATCATCATCGTTTGTTAAATTATCTTTGACTCTCATTGTATTATTAATCGGCACGGACAACTTTTCTTTAAATTCAACCCCATTTTCACGAACCAACATATCGAAATGTTTCAATATTAAATTACCCAAGATCACTTCGTAACTAATGTCGGTTGTTGCTACTACATGAAACGTCAGGTCAACGATACTCTTATCAATTTCTACTTCTATATCAAAGCTTCCTATTGTTGATATTTTCGCTGCACCAATGCCAAATAACTGCTTTTGTTCCGTTGTCAGCTTTATATATCTGTCCAACTTATTAAATGTGTCGTACCTCATTAAACACAAGTTACAACCAGTATCGATAAGCGCGCTCACTTTTACATTACAAATCCGTATATTTTTAAATTTTAAATTAAATTTTGCAAGTTCGTCAATCGAATTTACACGACGGTGTTCCCGCTCAGTGTTCCCACCTTTTATTACTTTACACTCAAAAGATCTGTGTCCCATCTTCTGGCACTTAAAGCATTTGAATTGCTTCGACGGACAATCTCTAGCTATGTGCGAAGGTTCACCACATTTATAACATCTCTTATCGATTCTTAATGGTAACGAATTCTCCTGTTTTATTTTATCATTTATATCCGCTTTCTTCAGATTTTCAACTTTTGGTTCCTGCTTGATTTTTTCGTAAACTACTAACTGTTCTTTTAGTTCTGTCACAGTTTTGGCTTGGTAGAGAATAGCTTTACTATACTTAGATCCCGGAATGCCATCTATAAAATACTCTAACAAACTTTCTTCATCCAAGTGGATTGATTTGCCTATTTCCATCAAAGCATATAGGTATTCACGATACGATTCACACGGCTTCTTCTGTCTTTTCCCTAACATCTTATGCACATCGGCTGCTGATAACTTATTTCCGAATTCATTAGTTAGTGCTAATTTTAAAGAATTCCAATCGCGCAACCCGGTTTGACTACCCACATAAACTTTTGCAGCACCCCTCAATAACTGTTTCGTATAAACGAATTTTGTACATCATTCCAATTTACTATTTCTGCATTTTCTTCTATTTGTTCGATCCATTTCTGTATATCAGACGTATCTGTTCCATCAAAAGTAGAAAGGCTTTCTTCAATATCTTTAAGCGTGAAATGTGCACAACCTTTAGGTGCAGATGGTTCAGTTCGTTTTTGTATAAAATCACATTCAGACTGATTGGACTGAAAATCACTCTCTTCATTTTCGTCATCGTCACCGTCGTCAATCAGGCCTAAATGTTGGAGAAGTCTTTCCCTCAGTTCATGTTTCCGTCCACTTACTCCTAGTCCCAATTCCCTTAGTTTGTGTTTTAAAGTCGTCACTGTCATTTTTAAAATAGCGTCTGCATCCATGTTTACAATATTAGAATATATGTTAATCAACTATATAAAATATGTATAAAGTAATTTTAAAAATATATCTTAGTTTAAGACAGCGTAAGTATTTTCTCTAGAATTACATCAAAATTATTTAGTAGTTCAACTGACAATTCGAACAGAATGTACTCGTATGAATACAGTGAAGTTTAGTTTTCGTAAATTACACACAAATTCAAATATTATTAATGAGAATGAATTAATTCACAAGTTTTCAATTTTCAATTTAAAATACAAATATTTTGGAAATTTACATCAATGGGATATTACAAATGTATATTACATTTTACAAAATTTCATTTCGTTTCATTCAGTTATGTACATGAATTAATTATACAAAAGATTTTCCAATTAGATTTTGATATTCTTTAACATTCACTTTGTCTAGCTTAATTTCTACAATGAAATTTTTTACATTTACACTTTTTGCTTATATCGTATTTCGGGTTCTTACAAATTTACGTTTACCATTGTCCAATTACTTTACCTTAACTTTCTCTTATTAGATTTTCCGCCTCTTTCGTCTTTAACTTATCTTCTTCTTCTTCGTTTGCGTTGTGTTACTTTACCTCAACTGCTTCTTATTAGATTTTCCGTCTTCTTCGTCTTTAACTTATTTTCTTCTTCTTTGTTTGGGTTGTGTTACTTTACCTCAACTGCTTCTTATTAGATTTTCCGTCTTCTTCGTCTTTAACTTATTTTCTTCTTCTTCGTTTGCGTTGTGTTACTTTACCTCAACTGCTTATCGTCTTCGAATAGTTTCCCTTCTTCAGCTTCTTTTCGTCTTCGGATAGTTTTCCTTCTTCAGCTTCTTTTCGTCTTCGGATAGTTTTTTATACTAAGTTTCCTTCTTCAGCGTCTATTCCTCTTCTTTCAGCAAAATTTCAAAATATTGTACAACGGCTATGCTGTTGCTGCTGTTGCGACTGACGTAAACTGCTCTGCTGGTGTTTTGACTAACAATCGCTGCGGCACTCTGCTACAACTGCTGCTTTCACATTCGCACTTATAATGCTTGATGCTGCTGCTCATAGAAGATTCGCGAAAGCAAAAAGTTGTTCTTGTACAGTTGCGCCACTAAACACTTCTTGTACTATGATCTCTCGGTTGATGCCACTAGATCACTTTCATAGAAGGTTCGCGAAAAAGACAATTTTTCTTGCACATTTACGATACGTAGATTGACGCCACCAAACACTATTGTTTTTTGTACTGTGATCTGTCGGTTGATGCCACTGGATCACTTTTTATGTAAGAAAACGCGTTGGTGGTGCAACACAAATGTTTTCTGGTTGGCTTAAATTCAATTCCGGGCGAGCCCCCAATTGTAGGTTTATATTTAAAGTTTCAAAATGTTTATTTTAGATATAATTGAATTTATTTGAAATCACTAGAATATCTTGAATCACATTGAAGTATGTATGTCTTACTGGTTTGATGACCATTAACAGACTGTCGTTCTCGTCCAGTTACGCGATAGCGTCCCTTCGTTGTTCTTGTCTTTCTCTTTTTTGTTTTTACGTTCGTCAGGTTTGAAGTGTTGCATTTGTTGGTAATACGAGTTTAAAAGTTGTGTCCACTTCTAGTTTTCTTGCGTCCGTCTGTCAGTCCCACATGTATGTGCTTCGATTTTTACAATTTTTGTTTTTTACAATTTATTAAGTGATCTTCACAAAATGAGAGAGTGTTCAAAGTATACGGACGTGTTTATTTAATTTGCTCCGTGAATTTTAAATAATCCAGCAAAAGGTAAAAAAATTATTGAATTGTAAACAAACCAAGAAAATAAGGAACAGAGCACACAAATTAATAATAATAAACATAAAGAAATGGGAGGATGGAGTCATGTGTAGAAGTTCACGCAAGTGAGGAAAGTTCTCTGATCGCCATTCACTTGGGAGTGGCCAGAAACGATTCTTTTACATATGACTCAAGCAGCTCACGACTTCCGGTCTTTGACCAAGTATCCTCTGGGTAGCCTAAGAACATCCGTTTGAAGGCGAGCTAAAGTGAGAAGGCGAAACACCCCTGCATAGGGTTGTGCGCTGGGTTTGGGACCCGCCACGTAAAAAAACACCCCCAATGAAGGACAACAACAAGCCTCGGATGAGTGACCCCCCTTTTGATGACGACCATGGCAAACGAAATAAGGACTATGATTTGAGGGCATGCACCTGGAATGTCCGGTCCCTTAATTGGGAAGGTGCCGCTGCCCAGCTGGTAGATGTCCTCGTAAAGATAAAGGCTGACATCACCGCCGTCCAAGAAATGCGATGGACGGGACAAGGACAGAGACGAGTAGGTCCTTGTGACATTTACTACAGTGGCCATATAAAGGAGCGCAAGTTTGGTGTTGGATTCGTGGTGGGAGAGAGACTCCGTCGCCGAGTACTATCATTCACTCCGGAGAATGAACGTCTAGCCACAATCCGCATCAAAGCGAGGTTCTTCAACATATCGCTGATTTGCGCCCACGCCCCGACGGAAGAGAAGGACGATGTGACCAAAGATGCCTTTTATGAGTGCTTGGAGCGCACTTATGAGAGATGCCCCCGCCACGATGTCAAAATCGTGCTTGGCGACTTCAATGCCAGGGTGGGCAAAGAAGGTATCTTTGGCACTACAGTCGGTAAATTCAGCCTCCACGCGGAAACATCCCCAAATGGGCTGAGGCTGATCGACTTCGCCGGGGCCCGAAATATGGTTATCTGTAGCACTAGATTCCAGCATAAGAAGATACATCAAGCTACCTGGCTGTCTCCAGATCGAAAAACCACCAACCAGATCGATCATGTTGTGATAGACGGAAGACACGTCTCCAGTGTTTTAGATGTGCGTGCGCTCCGAGGTCCTAACATCGACTCGGACCACTATATTGTTGCAGCCAAAATACGCACCCGCCTCTGTGCAGCAAAAAACGCACGCCAACAAACACAAGGATGGTTCGACGTCGAGAAGCTGCAATCACAACAGACAGCCGAACGTTTTTCTACTCGGCTTGCACTCCTGCTCTCTGAGAGCACTCGTCAACAACTCGGTATAAGGGAACTGTGGGACGGCATTTCAAACTCCTTACGTACAGCTGCAACCGAAACCATTGGTTTTCGGAAAGTGCAGAAGAACAGCTGGTACGACGAGGAGTGCCGTGTCGCAGCGGAGAGAAAACAGGCTGCCTACCTCGCAACGTTACGATCGACCACAACACGTGCGGGATGGGATAGATACCGAGAGTTGAAGAGGGAAGCGAGACGCATTTGTAGACAGAAAAAGAAAGAGGCCGAAATGCGTGAGTACGAAGAGCTTGATAAGCTGGCCGACAGGGGTAATGCTCGAAAATTCTACGAAAAGATGCGGCGGCTTACAGAAGGTTTCAAGACCGGAGCATACTCTTGTAGAACCCGCAAAGGTGATCTAGTTACCGATGCCCAGAGCATACTTAAATTATGGAGGGAACACTTCTCCAGCCTGCTGAATGGCAGTGAACGCACAACACCAGGAGAAAGCGAACCCGATACCCCAATCGATGACGATGGAGCAGACGTTCCATTGCCCGACCATGAAGAAGTTCGAATAGCAATTGCCCGCCTGAAAAACAACAAAGCGGCAGGGGCCGATGGATTGCCGGCCGAGCTATTCAAACACGGCGGCGAAGAGCTGATAAGGTGCATGCATCAGCTTCTTTGCAAAATATGGTCGGACGAAAGTATGCCCAACGATTGGAATTTAAGTGTGCTATGCCCAATCCACAAAAAAGGAGACCCCACAATCTGCGCCAACTACCGTGGGATTAGCCTCCTCAATATCGCATATAAGGTTCTGTCGAGCGTATTGTGTGAAAGATTAAAGCCCACCGTCAACAAACTGATTGGACCTTATCAGTGTGGCTTTAGACCTGGTAAATCAACAACCGACCAGATATTCACGATGCGCCAAATCTTGGAAAAGACCCGTGAAAGGAGAATCGACACACACCACCTCTTCGTCGATTTCAAAGCTGCTTTCGACAGCACGAAAAGGAGCTGCCTCTATGCCGCGATGTCTGAATTTGGTATCCCCGCAAACCTAATACGGCTGTGTAAACTGACGCTGAGCAACACTCAAAGCTCCGTCAGAATCGGGAAGGACCTCTCCGAGCCGTTCGATACCAAACGAGGTTTCAGACAAGGCGATTCCCTATCGTGCGACTTTTTCAACCTGCTTCTGGAGAAAATAGTTCGAGCTGCAGAACTTAACAGAGAGGGTACTATCTTTTATAAGAGTGTACAACTGCTGGCGTATGCCGATGATATTGATATTATCGGCCTCAACACCCGCGCCGTTAGTTCTGCTTTCTCCAGACTGGACAAGGAAGCAAAAGAAATGGGTCTGGCAGTGAACGAGGGCAAGACGAAATATCTCCTGTCATCAAACAAACAGTCGTCGCACTCGCGACTTGGCACTCACGTCACTGTTGACAGTCATAACTTTGAAGTTGTAGATAATTTCGTCTATCTTGGAACCAGCGTAAACACCACCAACAATGTCAGCCTAGAAATCCAACGCAGGATAACTCTTGCCAACAGGTGCTACTTCGGACTAAGTAGGCAATTGAGAAGCAAAGTCCTCTCTCGACAAACAAAAACCAAACTCTATAAGTCTCTCATAATTCCCGTCCTCCTATATGGTGCAGAGGCTTGGACGATGACAACAACCGATGAGTTGACGTTGCGAGTTTTCGAGAGAAAGGTCCTGCGAAAGATTTATGGTCCTTTGCGCGTTGGCCACGGCGAATATCGCATTCGATGGAACGATGAGCTGTACGAGATATACGACGACATTGACATAGTTCAGCGAATTAAAAGACAGCGGCTACGCTGGCTAGGTCATGTTGTCCGGATGGATGAAAACACTCCAGCTCTGAAAGTATTCGACGCAGTACCCGCCGCGGGAAGCAGAGGAAGAGGAAGACCTCCACTCCGTTGGAAGGACCAAGTAGAGAAGGACCTGGCCTCGCTTGGAATATCCAATTGGCGCCACGTAGCGAAGAGAAGAAACGACTGGCGCGCTGTTGTTGACTCGGCTATAATCGCGTAAGCGGTGTCTACGCCAGTAAAGAAGAAGAAAGAAACATAAAGAAATAGTACACGAATAAAAAAGTAGAAGCAAAACAAAAAAAAAAAAACAAACAAGCAAGGCCGTAGGCATTCCCCAAATGCCTACCTCAGCTTTGTGGAGCCAACAATAACCACTACTGGCAATAAATAGTGTAACGGCGATGATGAGTCATTGCGACGATCAGCTGAAAAGGAAACGAGCAAAGGCCGCAGTCAGCAGAAGCGGCAGAAAACTGCAATCTGGCAACAACAAATGCGCTGAGAGTAACCAATCTGCAGGTACCAGATTTGCCTTCTTCTTCTCTTCTTCTTCTTTACTGGCGTAGGCACCGCTTACGCGATTATAGCCGAGTCAATAACAGCGCGCCACTCGTTTCTTCTCTTCGCTACGTGGCGCCAATTGGATATTCCAAGCGTAACCAGGTCCTTCTCCACTTGGTCCTTCCAACGGAGTGGAGGTCTTCCTCTTCCTCTGCTTCCCGCAGCGGGTACTGCGTCGAATACTTTCAGAGCTGGAGTGTTTTCATCCATCCAGACAACATGACCTAGCCAGCGTAGCCGCTGTCTTTTAATTCGCTGAACTATGTCAATGTCGTCGTATATCTCGTACAGCTCATCGTTCCATCGAATGCGATATTCGCCGTGGCCAACGCGCAAAGGACCATAAATCTTTCGCAGAACCTTTCTCTCGAAAACTCGCAACGTCGACTCATCCGTCGTTGACATCGTCCCAGCCTCTGCACCATATAACAGGACGGGAATTATGAGTGACTTATAGAGTTTGGTTTTTGTTTGTCGAAAGAGAACTTTGCTTCTCAATTGCCTACTTAGTCCGAAGTAGCACCTGTTGGCAAGAGTTATCCTGCGTTGGATTTCTAGGCTGACATTGTTGGTGTTGTTTACGATGGTTCCAAGATGGACGAAATTATCTACAACTTCAAACTTATGACTGTCAACAGTGACGTGAGTGCCAAGTCGGGAGTGCGACGACTGTTTGTTTGATGACAGGAGATATTTCGTCTTGTCCTCGTTCACTGCCAGACCCATTTCTTTTGCTTCCTTATCCAGTCTGGAGAAAGCAGAACTAACGGCGCGGGTGTTGGGGCCAATGACATCAATATCATCGGCATACGCTTGTAGCTGTACACTCTTATAAAAGATTGTACCTGCTCGATTCAGTTCTGCAGCTCGAATAATTTTCTCCAGAAGAAGATTGAAAAAGTCGCACGATAGGGAGTCGCCTTGTCTGAAACCTCGTTTGGTATCGAACGGCTCGGAGAGGTCCTTCCCGATCCTGACGGAGCTTTGAGTGTTGCTCAGCGTCAGTTTACACAGCCGTATTAGGTTTGCGGGGATACCAAATTCAGACATCGCGGCATAGAGGCAGCTCCTTTTCGTGCTGTCGAAAGCAGCTTTGAAATCGACGAAGAGGTGGTGTGTGTCGATTCTCCTTTCACGGGTCTTTTCCAAGATTTGACGCATCGTGAATATCTGGTCGGTTGTTGATTTGCCAGGTCTAAAGCCACACTGTTAAAGTCCAATCAGTTTGTTGACGGTGGGCTTTAATCTTTCACACAATACGCTCGACAGAACCTTATATGCGATGTTGAGGAGGCTAATCCCACGGTAGTTGGCGCAGATTGTGGGGTCTCCTTTTTTATGTATTGGGAATGGCACACTTTAATTCCAATCGTTGGGCATGCTTTCGTCCGACCATATTTTACAAAGAAGCTGATGCATGCTCCTTATCAGTTCTTCGCCGCCGTGTTTGAATAGCTCGGCCGGCAATCCGTCGGCCCCTGCCGCTTTGTTGTTCTTCAGGCGGGCAATTGCTATTCGAACCTATTCATGGTCTGGCAATGGAACGTCTGCTCCATCGTCATCGATTGGGGGGAATCGGGTTCGCCTTCTCCTGGCGTTGTACGTTCACTGCCATTCAGCAGGCTGGAAAAGTGTTCCCTCCATAATTTAAGTATGCTTTGGGCATCGGTGACTAGATCACCTTTGGGGGTTCTACAAGAGTATGCTCCGGTCTTGAAACCTTCTGTAAGTCACCGCATCTTTTCGTACAATTTTCGAGCATTACCCCTGTCGGCCAGCTTATCAAGCTCTTCGTACTCACGCATTTCGGCCTCTTTTTTTTCTGTCTACAAATGCGTCTTGCTTCCCTCTTCAACTCTCGGTATCTATCCCATCCCGCACGTGTTGTGGTCGATCGTAATGTTGCGAGGTAGGCAGCCTGTTTTCTCTCCGCTGCGACACGGCACTCCTCGTCGTACTAGCTGTTATTTTGCACTTTTCGAAAACCGATGGTTTCGGTTGCAGCTGTACGTAAGGAGTTTGAGATGCCATCTCACAGTTCCCTTATACCGAGTTGTTGACGAGTGCTCTTAGAGAGCAGGAGTGCAAGCCGAGTAGAAAATCGTTCGGCTGTCTGTTGTGATTGCAGCTTCTCGACGTCGAACCTTCCTTGTGTTTGTTGGCGTGCGTTTTTTGCTGCACAGAGGCGGGTGCGAATTTTGGCGGCAACAATATAGTGGTCCGAGTCGATGTTAGGACCTCGGAACGCACGCACATCTAAAACACTGGAGACGTGTCTTCCGTCTATCACAACATGATCGATCTGGTTGGTGGTTTTTCGATCCGGAGACTGCCAGGTAGCTTGATGAATCTTCTTATGCTGGAATCTAGTACTACGGATAACCATATTTCGGGCCCCGGCGAAGTCGATCAGCCTTCTCTTCCGTCGGGGCGTGGGCGCAAATCAGCGATATGTTGAAGAACCTCGCTTTGATGCGAATTGTGGCTAGACGTTCATTCATGGGAGTGAATGATAGTACTCGGCGACGGAGTCTCTCTCCCACCACGAATCCAACACCAAACTTGCGCTCCTTTATATGGCCACAGTAGTAAATGCCACAAGGACCTACTTGTCTCTGTCCTTGTCCCGTCCATCGCATTTCTTGTACGGCGGTGATGTCACCCTTTTATTTTCACGAGGACATCAACCAGCTGGGCAGCGGCACCTTCCCAATTAAGGGACCGGACATTCCAGGTGCATGCCCTCAATTCGTAGTCCTTAATTCGTTTGCCATAGTCGTCATCAAAAGAGGGGTCAATTATCCGAGGCTGTTTAAACTTTTTCATTGGAGGTGTTTTTTTACGTGGCGGGTCCCAAACCCAGCGCACAACCCTAAGCAGGGAGTGTTTCGCCTTCTCACTTTAGCTCGCCTTCAAACGGATGTTCTTGGGGCTACCCAGAGGATACTTGGTCAAAGACCGGAAGTCGTGAGCTGCTTGAGTCATATGTAAAAGAATCGTTTCTGGCCACCCCCAAGTGAATGGCGATCAGAGAACTTTCCTCACTTGCGTGAACTTCAACACATGACTCCATCCTCCTAGATTTGCCTTACTAAGCAATAGTTCAGACGACGGTGCGAAGGGTACCACCACAGTCGTTAATGCCAAACCACCTCCAATACAAGTATATTTACGCGAGTGTAACTGTAATGCTTTTGTTGCTAAATTAAGTGAAATCGTAGGTACTAATAATTTTCATATGGTGTTTTTGAAAAGAGGCAATATAGATGAAACAAAAATTCAGTCCTGCACTGAAAAGGGTTTTATGGAAATCGTTAAATTTGTGTCGAATAAAAACAAGAACTATTATCCTTATCAACAGAAGAGTTCTAAGGGCGTAGTTGTTGTAATTAGGGGTATAGAGTCCGCCATGGACTCTAGTGAAGTTAAAGAAGCATTGGAAGAATGCGGTTTTAGTATTAAAACTGTTGTAAATATATTTAATAGAAACAAAGTACCACAGTCAATGTTTAAAATTGAATTGTTGCCGAACTCTAATCAAATTAAAAAAAATGAAACACATCCTATATACGAGTATAATCTGAAATATTTGATGCATCGTAGAGTAACTGTTGAAGAACCACATAAAATAAACGGTCCGGTAAAATGTACTAACTGCCAAGAATATGGATATACCAAATCATATTGTAATCTACGCAGTGTTTGCGTGGTATGTGGAGAATTACATCTCACTTCCAAATGCACTGTTAAGAAAGAAGATTGAAATAAAAAATCCAGCAATTGTGGAGGAAAGCACACTGCTAATTACAGGGGTTGTCCTGTATATAAAGATTTGAAATCGAAGTAACCAAATGTTACAAACACCCCATAATGAAGTTGTAGCAACCTCAGATTAAGATCAAATCCTATTATTTTTAAAAAAAAATTTACTTTGCAAGGAAGCTCTGCAAATGTAGTGAAAGGCAACACTGATAGAAAATAATTGAGGTTTCGTACTGTGACCTATGGTCTATTGTGCCTCTCCTATATCACATATGGTCACAAAGGTCCAGCACTTCGAACAATTCCACGAGCTTGCTGGGCTAGATAGAGGTGATGTGACCTCTATCCTCGTAGATGGAACCAATAGCCTTGAGCCTGCTACTACAAATTTTTGGGTAATGTGAGGTCTCCAGTACGATCTCGCAAAACCAGCAGTTTGCATAAGAGACTTTGCCCATGTTGGGCAAGTGAGACGAAATTTGCCTCGAGTGAGGTTGATCGTATCTCTAAACCTTGGTTGTAACTCGGCTAGCGCATTCCTGTTGCCTGCTGAAAGTGTCGTTTTCTCTCCACTTTCTTCTCCATGCGGAGCCCTTCTTTTATGGTGTAAGAACACACCGCTATGCATGGTTCTGGGCCAATCATCTTGAAAGCCTCCACAGAATGGGCTAGTTCGTCGGCCAGCCTTTGCCAGCTTTTAGGTCTACCGTGGAATTACTCCGCTCGGCCATACTGCCGAGAGTAACATTAAACTTATTTGTAAAGCTTACCCTATTCGTAACGCCGTCCCTTGGAAGAAGAGCCAGTGGTGTGTCTTTCCCTAAGGCCTTCATTTGTTGAGACGACATTATCTTACCTTTCCCAAAACCCCCTCTGATGCCATGACGTACCATGCTGATGTTTCGCTACCTCTTTGATAACTAAATGCAACGGTGTGAGGTCCAGCATGACTTCAAGTGCTTCGGTTGGGCAAGTGCACATTGCCTCTGAAGCACAGACGCAAACGAGTCTTTGCAACTTCGATAGTTGAAGACATACCGAAGACTGTGTTAGCTTCGATGCCCAAGCAACCGCTCCATAAGTGACAATAGGCCTTACCATCATGGTACCTGATATCCAGCCCCAAAATCTACCGGCGAGGCATCTGCATATCATGAATGCATGAGTTCCACCGTGAACTGGTTTGTTTTCTTGTTTCCTAGTGGTGACCTTTGGGGGACAGACGATAAACTTCCATTATGAACTGGTTTGTTGCAGTCAGCCTTCTCGCCAGTCTAGCCACGATGGACGCACTATCTACTTGCCTCACTATTCTCATATTTATCCCTAGAGTTTCTCTGAAGACATCTCAGTTCGTATTTCTAGAGATACTGCAAATCGTATAATCCTGTGATCTGACATTGATGATTATTGCGACACTCGCCACAGCGAGATCAGACCGGTCATGTGTTTATTGCATAAGGTTATGTCAAGAACCTATATCGGTATTGTAAGATATATTAGGTTGTAAAAAAAGTCTTGCGGTATTTTCGCTAGTTGGCGCTGAAGCGCGTAGTTCTAGTTTTATTCGTCGCATCGGGCCATGTTATACCTTTTTGGAAAGCTCATTTCACGCGCTAACACGTGTATGATAATGACCCGAAGCATACGGCTTATGATGTAAGTTAACACACCATAGTAGCCAACAACAAAAGAACAAGAGCAACAACACGCTTCCGGGCAACATTTCAATTCCACCGAAATCGCTGACGATGCGTCTGGAGCTGAGCGTGCGGAAATTATTTTTCAAGCTACAGAAGCCAGGTACTCCACTGCCAACGATATTGCTGACGACGCGCTCAACGAGTTACGCGTGACAACAACAAACACCTACCGCTGCTACTGCGCTGGCAAGTCACGCGGCAGAGCGTGTGCAGTTTATTCAGACAGGTATTTAGGCGTAGTCGCCGCTGCAATAGTTTTAACAAGTTCAGTTGTATTTACTCGCTCAGCCTTTACGGCTACCCTTACTCCGAAGCAAAGGAAATAAAGAACATTATAAACTTATAAACAACCGGTCTTGTCATTTGTACGCATGTGCCTGGCACATCACATAAAACATACATTACCGCATCCCCTTCAATCGCCCGATCTTAGCGCAATAAAACATTTGTGGGAAGATAGTATTGATTGTCGTTTCTTTTAAGTCGTTCGTTAGTTATAGCGTCGCAAACATGGAGCAAAATAAAGAGAAAATTCGGCATATTTTACAGTTCTACTACGATAAAGGCAAAAATGCAACTAGAGCCGCCAATAAAACTTGTGCAGTTCATGGACCCAATACAGTTTCCATTTCCGCCGCACAACGGTAGTTTCAATGTTTTCGTTATGGTGTAGAGGTGGTCGAAGATGCGCCCCGCTCCGGAAGGTCTGTCGTCGAAAATTGCGATAAAATCGCTGAATTGGTCAAAAAAGGCCGGCATAGTAGTCATCAAACCGTTATAAACCATTTGAAGAAGCTTGGAGTCACTAAGAAGCTCGATGTATGGGTGCCACACGAATTGATTCAATAAAAATACCGCAAGACTTTTTTGACAACCCATTATAATTGAAATTTGAAGAGAACTATTTGCTGATAATACTATAACTGTGTGTTGCAAATTCTTTGAATCAAGTCAGTAGTTCTTCTAGCCCACATATATCTAATATAAAGTTTTTCAAACTTCCGGGTGATTTTATACCGCAAATACCGGTGAATATGTAAGTTCTCCTTGTTTACTGGCGTAGAAACCGCTTACGCGGTTATAGCCGAGTTAACCACAGCGCGTCAGTCGTTTCTTCTTTTCGCAAGGTGGTGCCAATTGGAGATCCCAAACGAAGCCAGGTCTTTCTCCACCTGGACCCTAAAAAGTGGAGGTCTTCCTCTTCCTCTGCGCCCCCGACGGGTACTGCGTCGAATACTTTCAGAGCTGGAGTGTTTTCATCCATCCAGACAACATGACCTAGCCAGCGTAGCCGCTGTCTTTTAATTCGCTGAACTATGTCAATGTCGTCGTATATCTCGTACAGCTCATCGTTCCATCGAATGCGATATTCGCCGGGGCCCCAACGCGCAAAGGACCATAAATCTTATTTCACCCTTTTTCATATCAACGATCCTAAGCACTCCTACCTCGGCAATGAGTGGCTTTTATACTACCATACTAAGCAACTAATTCAATCTGCGGATGTAAATCCCAACTGAGCATATTTGGAATTTATTGGAAAAAGAGGATTTGAAAGATCCATATAACATCTAAGGAGATCCTTAAGCAAGCTTTGATAGCTGAATGGGTGAAAATTGTTCTGTTTTTCAGTTTGTTCTCCTTCTGTTTGCTATTTCTAGGGAAATACTTATGCCTGTGAAAATAAGTATTATGATCAAAATATATCAATTTAAGGTCATACACTGTCCTCCTATGACGAAATTATTGAACCTACAGTAGGGAGCAAAAGTGATTCCACGATCAACATTTTCATGTTTGAGCGCGCATAAAAAATAAACGAATGAAGTAAATGACAAAAACTTTTTTTCTTGAATATCTAGTTTATTTGTAACAATTAGGCGTAAATGGCAAAATAGTGACAGAGGCAATGGCATAGTTATAATTCAAAAGCAAAAAAACGGCATGTACTTAGTTTTGTGCCATCCGTTATCCGAACATATTTTTACTGTTCTTACTTTCTTATCAGCAATTGACCTGCAGATTTACCGTTATACTTATGTATTTTTGTATTCATTATTCGTTGTCATAATTCAGAGAATCACTCTTTTCCACAAGTTTATAGTCAATTTATTGAATTTGGAAATTAGTCCCTAACTTGTTCTTGAAAAATTAAGAAGCTGTCTCCAGATAAAGAAAATAGTATTGTTTCCCTAACTAAGAGGGGCTGTCCGACACGCACTATTGCTGAGAAACTGCAAGTTAGTCAATCAGTGGTAGTCAAGGTGCAAAAAAGACAAAATGTTTGTGTTGAAAACATGTTGAATGGTCGCCGCCGCCTCCTAACAGACTCTGACGCTCGACTTATGATGTCCAAAATGGGGGAAAGATAAGCTTTTAACGCCAGCAGAGGCTTCCAAGGAAATAAATAAAGGAGTAAGTCGATGAACAGCTAGAAGAGCGCTGGGTAGGATTGGTTACGTCGCAGCTGTGAAAAAACAAACTAGCTTTATCCGAGAAAAATGTTAAGGCACGACTAAAATTCGCAAAGGTACACAGAAACTGGACAGTTGAAGACTGGAAACGTGTTATCTGGTCGGACGAATCCAAGTTTAACCGTTTTCAATCGGATGGAAAACAGTACTGTTGACGTAGACCCGGCAAGAAGCTTCAAAGGCATTACGTGAAGCAAACAGTAAAACATAGAGGAGGCAACATAATGGCTTGGGGGTTCTTCACGTTTTGGAACATGGGACCGTTGCACAAAATTGACTTGATTATGCGTAAGGAAGATTATTTAAGTATTTTGCAAACACAGCTTCTCAATTTTCTTGACCAGTGTGCGTATCCAGAGCATGAAATCACTTTTCAGCAAGATGGGGATCCCAAGCACACTGCGAAAATTGTAAAAGAATGGCTGGGAAACCAAAATTTTAAGGTGATGGAATGGCCAGCGCAAAGTCCCGCCTTAATCCAATTGAAAACCTATGGTCAATCGTGAAGCGACGGCTCGGACAGTATCAATCAGCCCCATCCGACCTAAACGATCTTTTGGGGCGTGTTGAACTAGAGTGGAATAATATTCCGAAAGGAATTGTTAAAAAAAAAAAAGTTGCGAGCATGCCAGAACGTACATATAAAAAAGGTCATAAGAAATAAGGGTCTATGAACAAAATATTAATAATACATTTCTTCAGCCGAAAGCCTATGATGCTAGTGCTGCGTACTTTAGTTTATATAATAATTTGTTTATTATGTAAGCTTTAATAAAATAAAATAAAAAAAAAAAAAAAAATTTCTTTCATTTTTTCACGGATGGTGCAAAACTGAGTACATGCCGCTTTTTTTTGTTTTTGAATTCTATGCCATTGCCTCTGTTACTATTTTGCTATTTACGCCTAATTGTTACAAATAAACTAGATATTCAAGAAAAAAAAGTTTTTGTCATTTACTTTTATTTTTTAAGCGCGCTCAAACATGAAAATGTTGATCGTGAAATCACTTTTGCTCCCCACTGTAAGTATATGTATATCACTTTTTACGAAATTGAATTTTTTATTATAATGATATTATATTTAGATGAAATATTACCAACAAAAAAAATTTACAGTGAGGCTGACTTCGAAAGCGTACTACTGCAAACTATCGATACAGCATGAATGCAGTATTTATAATTTTCATAAAGCATCAACCTTATTTAGGCTGTGCGATTTTCTCCCTTACGGCGCACCCCCTACGAGGTTTTTGCAGTTCAAAACATGATGCAATGTAACAAATATGTTGGATGCCGTACAGCATTATGCTTTGTTCGTATTCATTGCAATTGACATTTTTGAAACTGTCTGACACGCACGTCGAACGAGATGCGTGCACTGCCAATGATAGCACCATCCAATCATAAAGTAAATATCTTAAAAATTTTACATACTATATGTTACATCAAATTAATAGAAGCAATTTCTATTTAGTTTTTTAAATCTTAAAAAATTTAAAATGTTAATAAGTTAATTCACAGTGCGAGATTTAGAGAAATAACTTGCAATCAGTGTTGCTACCAAATCTGTTGGAAAGCTACCAAACTTTCTTATCATCAAAGTATTGTGTTTTATTTCACTTTCAGACAAATAAACTTTAACCCTGGTCGAGACCAACAGTCAGACTGTCACACTCAGTCGAGACCAATGGTGCTTGGCTAGACCACATATTTTGTATGGAAATATATGAACTTTGGTATGTTTCTATCACTTCGCACGGTTGATTTATCTGTTTTCATGTTCGTTACATGTCCAAATTGGTTTGTATGTTTATCTTGCACTCATATAAACATACTCACATGCATAAATATGTTCATTCGGGTCTATAGCGAGCTCTTTGCGCTCAAATAGTTCGTGGAGGAGAAAACAGTCAAAAGAAGAGTGTGTTTACAAACAAAACCAGGATTTTATATATATATATAAAATTCTAGGAAGCTACCTGAAAGCGCAAGTCGTTTGCTACACTCTAAATATATTTAAATAACATTTAAAAACAAAATATTAACCCTTTGGCCCATTTAATATTAGCTGCATGGTATTTCCTTTTCTTCAAGGCAATCGAATATTTTTTAAACCCCTCCTTACGAAATTTTCCAACCACCAATATCACAGCCGATGACATTAAAATTTCGACTGTCAAAAATCCTAACATTTTAGGAGTTACATTTGACAGCCTAAGCTTCTTTACTTCCAATACGACCGCCTAAGGAAAATATCGATCAGTTATGATTTATATGGTATAAAAAGAAATTCAAAGTTAATCCTCTCTTGACAATGGTATGTTTGTCTGTCAAAAATGGGTTGAATCTAGTCAATACTTCCCTTAGCTCCCATATACCTAATACAATTATTTTCGATTTTTTTCAGTTTTTGAAAGGATGCTCGTCACGATTAGAGGATTTTACTAAAAATATTATTAGCAGATTTTAACTAATTTATCTTTGGGGATCGAAAATAGCAGAATTGAGCATTTTCAGTGTTAAATTAGAAAAATAATGCTATTTCCGATGTTAAGGAATGTACGCTTACAGATACGTATATTTGCTATGCGAAACTACCATGCATATACCGTAATTTAAAGATATTTTTTTATATACATATTTTATATTAAAGCGCCTAAGCATGTATGAACGTACAAATTCAACAATTGCGTGATAAATTCCTTTAAATCTTTTGAAATATGTATATCATAAAATCATGTTTATGTTGTTACCCAAATATTTAATTAATTAGGAGTGCCAATATGAAAAATGTGTTTGGCTGCATAACTCTTTTAAATCACATGTAAATGACGCGAAACAATAACGGTACACATAACGGAATGCTAGCATTAAAATACAAAAAAAAATTTTGATTATGATGATTGCTATTCTACTTCTGCTTTGCTGGTTCTCGGAGACACTTGTTATTGTTTTCGACAAAATAATAGGAGTGTTAGATATTTCGTTTTTAAAATAGTCCTTAACATAAAAAATATTTACAAAATTAGTAAAGTAAATATGATTCCATAACCTAGCTGCATTTTAATTAGTTATTATTTTATTTGATCATTGCGTTTTTCTGCAGTAGGTAAAGGAAAGCATTCTACAGAGGAAGAGCGGGAAACGAAAAAAAAAAATTTAGAAAAGTAGGAAAAACTTATAAAGAGATCCAAGAAATCGAAAAATGTTCTCCTCAAATGCCTTAAATTCGAGAAACAAAAATGAAACTCGTAGATGAAAGCGCAAAATATCCACTGCAGACGATCACAATATAGTACGCAGTACGCTATTGCAAAATTAATCCTTTTTCTTTAGCTAGGAGCATCCATGACGAACTAAATTTGCCAATTAAAACTGAAACTGTTCGTAGGCATTTGGTGCAGAACAAATTATTTGCCAGAAGTCTACAAAAAATACCTCTATTTGATAGTACAGGCTCTAGGCTACTAGGAACTTTGTCCGACGTCCCCTAACTCAGAATATAGACCCCCGGTTTACCACAAAAAACATTCATTCATTTAATTGACATTGAAGACATCATGGACCAAAGAGCATATGTCAAAATATTAGATGATCCATGCCTCATGGAATATGCCATTGATATGGATATATCAACAGGATAATGACCCTAAACATACTAGTAAATGCACAAAAAAATGGTTTAGGACCAACGGAGTTGAGATTATGTGGTGACCAGCTCGGTCTGCTGACCTCAACCCCATTGAAAAAACCCGCGGACAGATATCAAGAAGAAAGTAGCTGAAGAGAAACCAACGAGTTTTAGAGATTTATGGCAAGTAGTGAAAGAGGCTTGGAAAGGAATACCAATTAAACGTTGCCAGGATCACATAGATTCCATACCTCGGAGATGTGATGCTGTGTTAAAAAATCGAGGTTATTCAAAGAAAATTTTAATTATTTTAATATTCTCTGAAACTTTGAAGCATTATATATTAAAATTATAGAACGGTCTCCTATTAAATAAATAAAGTACTCCTATTTTTTGTGGAATAAGTTTTTTAGTTTACTTGATATAAACTGCGATATAAAATTTTGTTTATGTTTAATTGAAATAGATGAAATCTGGAAATATTAATAGACTTTTAGCAAATTACATTGTGCAAAAATTGTGAAAAAAACTTGTTTGTTGATGAAAATTAACAATTCGTTTTTCTCATAAGGTCACTACTATTTTTTTGTGGACAACTGTATATATTTATATACACACCTGCTCAAAAAATAGTTACACTATAAAATTTAGTACTCTCAATAGTTTAAAAAACTTTTTATGGGCTTTTTGAGACAAGTTTGCTGTAAGTTTAATTAAGATAATATGGCATCGCCCTTTCAAAGAGAATGAAGCATGTGAATCTCCGAGTTAATGCGTATTTCAGTTTTGTGTGAATACTCAGAAAAAAAAACTTGTTCAATATAATAATTACACATAAGTGAACTTAGTTTTTTGTGAAAACAAAGTTAATTTTATCCAGTTTTTTCAAGTTTTTTTTTTCTGGATTGTTAAGTTTTCTTTCATTAAAGCTCAAAATGCTGTAGATAAATTAAATTATTTTTTGATCAGATGGGTCGGAAGTCACATTGCACTGTTGTAGAAGCCCGTCTGGTTCCAAACCTCAGAAAGCAAGGAAAATTGCTTCGGGGAATTGGGAAATTAATGGAAAGGTCTGATAATTTTGTTAAAAATGCTTTAGAGCGAAAATCTAGTAGAGAGACTCGTGGAAGGCCACAAAAAACGAGTACAATTCTTGATCGCCACATTGTAACTATTTGTAAAAAGGACACATTCAAATTGTCGAAAGTGATAGCAGCAGAAATTGGAAATGTAGTAAGTGCTCAAACAGTTCGCAAGCGTTTGCAAAAGGCCAAGCTACCAGGACGAATAGCCAGGAAAGTTCCATTAATGCGAACAAAAAAATTTTGATATTAGGTTAAACTTTGCAAAAAGTCATTTAGATTGGTCAGGACCTGAGGGAGCAAAAAAATGGGGGAACATCTTATGGAGTGATGAAACGAAAATGAATTTGTTTGGAAACGATTGTGAGAGAAATGTGCGTCGTTCAAAAGGAAAGGAGTTTCACGTTCGATTCACAAAAAAAAAAAAACTGTGAAGCATGGAGGTGAAAACGTCATAGTGTGGGAATGTTTATCTTGGTATGGAGTAGGTCTTATATACCGGACAACTAACAAAATGACAGCGTCGGAGTACAAGGACATACTTGAAAATGTCATGATACCCTATGCTGAAGAAAACTTACCATTACGTTGAGTATATCAGCAAGATAATGACCCAAAACATACCTAAAAACAGGTTAAGAAATATTTTGAGGACAATAATGTTAACGTTTTGAAGTAGCCAAGCCAATCTCCGGATTTAAATCCAATAGAAAACCTATGGGGAAAACTAAAACAAAAATTTGGCGAGTCAATATTTCTCTAACAAAGAGCACTTATGGGAGTGCATACAAAAAACTTGGTATGAGAGACCTAAAGAAACCTGTCAGGCTTTAATCAGTAGTATGCGCAAACGAATAAATAAAGTAATCGAGAATAATGGTGGATATACTGGCTATAAACTAAGTAATGTTAAATATACAACAAAACTGTTTTATCATATTTTGTTTTTCCAAAATAAATGTCTTATTAAAAGTGTACCTATTTTTTTGAGTAAGTTTATTTTAGGTACGAAATGTTTTTGGATTCACATTTGTTTGTTTTGCTATTTTTATACTCTGAACAGGGCATATTAAGTTTGTCAGGAAGTTTGTAACACCCAGAAGGAAGCGCCGGATATCCTATAAAGTAGATATATAAATACTCAGTATGTTGAGCTGAGTCGATTTAGCCATGTCCGTCTGTCCTTCCGTCCGTCCGTCCGTTCTTCTTTCTGTATATATACGAACTAGTCCATCAGTTAATTAAATATTGCTCATTTGTCGGAACTGCCAATATCGGACCACTATAACATATAGCTGTCATAAAAACTGAACGATCGGAATCAAGTTATTGTATGGAAAGCTTTAAAATTTAACAATGTATCTTCACAAAAGTTGGTACAAATTGTTTTCTAAAACAAAAATGAAATATCAGAAAAGATTGTTCAGATCGGCTTACTAAAGCAGATAGCTGCCATACAAACTGAACGATCGGAAAAAAGTTCCTGTATAGAAAACTTTTTCATTTGACAGGATATATTTCCGAAATTTGGTATAAATTATTTTCTATGGCAACAATGTAATCTCCAAAGAAATTGTTCAGATCGGCTTACTGTTCGGGAAACAAGGGCTTGTATGGAAAACTATCGCATTTGACGTGGTATCTTCACGAAATTTGACATGGATTACTGATTAAGGTAATAATATAATCTCCGAGAAAATTATTCGGATCGAATTACTATAGCATAAGCTTCCATATCTACTGAACATATAGTTACAAAAAAATGCACCTGTGAAGGGTATATTAGCTTCGGTGCAGCCGAAGTTAACGTTTTTAGTATAGAAATCAAATTTTAAAACAGTTTTTTGAATTTTATTTAAAAAAAATCAAAAAAATTTTTACTATCAATTTTTTGTAGTGTTTTTATTGATATCTTAAGAATACAGAAAAAAAAATTTACAAAAAAATATTAAAAATTAGAATAATTTTTTTAGCTTTACTTGGAAAAGTATTTTTTAACTATTATTTTAAGCAGGTGTGTACATACATACTTATTTTTAGGTCCTTAAAAGTTTTCATAACATGTTAAAGGACCAGCGGTTCACGTATGTAATTATGTGAGCGCGTAAGCAAAAAAAAAAAAAAATACGCATAATGTTTGTAAATTTGTACACACACAACTTTGTAGCTTTTGTAGCCGAAGCTCACGTTTTGAAAAAGTCAATGCGTCGAATGAAAATCCGAGCTGCGCCGACAGCTTTGCATACAAACCAGCGTAAATTTGTATGCTTCTGTATGAGCTTGCATACATATCGGCGCAGGGTTTTGTGAGCCCCCGGGAAAAAAATTTTGGAATAGTAAAATATTTAAAATGGACAAGAGCTATGTTGCCACTTTTATTACATTTTTCTGTACTTTGCGGGCTTGCGGAGTTGACACTTTTCCCCTTTTAGAAGAATATCAGGAATTGGTCAATTTATGACTTTTAGCTTTTGCCATCGCACAGCGGTCGGTCTTGGATGGAATCAGCGGCCAAAAATACTTCCACTGCCTATATAAAAGTGAAACTTTTGCCAAAGCTTTTTAAAATGTCTCTCTCCCGTTTCCCACTCCGCCATCCCCCGATGTTAACGTATTTTAATTAATTACATATATTATATGCGTCGGATATTTTCAGTTTTTAGCCATTTGATTGACACTTCGTCATGGATTTCGCTCAAGTCGCTTCTTCACTTTCCGAACCATCTCACGTGACGTTGTAGTTTTTTGATGACCACCTCCATGGCGTTTTGCGATGCTACCAGTATCATTGTAATGAGTGATGGTGCGATAAGCAAAAACTTTATTCACATTAAGGTGTTTGAGCTCACGAATAATTGCTGGGTGTGTTTTTCCAGCTAAATATAAAGCAATCACACTATTACGTTTGAATTCCATCGCTGATGACTTTTTTTCGTTCACTTTTGGCAAAACGCTTTTGCACACTTTTATAAAGGAGTTGATAAACGAAAAAAGGATTTTTTTTAATATTATTTATCAAAACCAAGAATTGATTTTAATAAAATTTATTTAATTTTGCATGATAGTTGCTTAAAATGCCCCTTATTATTTATATAAATCAAAAGGAATAACAATAGTTTTAGCGGTTTTTGGCCTACAATTTTTTGCTATTATTGTCCTTAAACATCGATGTATGCGCCCCACTCAATTCCTAGTATTATTTCCGGATATTTTGACCCACTAAGTCCATGATCCAGCTTTTTAGCCTTATTTTGATGAAATTCGATGTTTTCGAATACGATTTTCCAAAACGTTCAAGATATTTTGAATAGAATTAATGTATGGTGATTGCGGGACCCATGGAGTTATTTTTAATTCCATATTAACAATGCATGTACAAGATGAGACGGGTGTGTTGGGTCGTTATCTTGTTATACATAGAAGTTATTATTAAAACTAAAATTTTTTTCTTAAAATGATTAGATATGGGGAGCATACCTCGATGTCTAGGGATAACAATAGCAACAAATTGTAGACCAAAAACCGCTAAAACTATTGTAAATACTTTTGATTTATATAAATAATCATTAGTGTACGTGAACTTTTATGATATAAAATATGCCCATTTTAAGCTTTAGCATTAATTTTTTTTATTTGTGTAAAAAAAAATATTTTCATATGCTAAATTTAATGTTAACAAGAAAAAACGTTATCTTCGGCTGCACCAAAGCTAATATACCCTTCACAGGTGCATTTCTTGTAGTAAATATGTGTTCAGTTTATATGGAAGCTATATGCTTTAGTAATCCGATCTGATCAACTTTTTCGGAGATAATATTATTACCTTAAGCAATTTTTCCATACAAGCCCTTAATTCCGATCGCTCAGTTTGTATGGCAGCTATATGCTATAGTAAGCCGATGTGAAAAATTTTTTCGGAGATTACATTGTTGCCTTACAAAATAATCTATACCAAATTTCGTGAATATATCTTGCCAGATGCAAAAGTTTTCCGTACAAGAACTTTTCACCGATCGTTCAGTTTGTTGGCAGCTATATGCTATAGTTAACCGATCTAAACAATTTCTTCGGAGATTACATTGTTGCCTTACAAAATAATCTATACCAAATTTCGTGAATATATCTTGTCAAATGCAAAAGTTTTCCTTACAAGAAATTTTCTCCGATCGTTCAGTTTATGCTATAGTAAACTGATCTGGAAAATTATTTCGGAGATTACATTGTTGCCCTAGAAAATAACATGTGCCAATTTTTATGAAGATACATTGTCAAATGTGAAAGATTTCCATACAAGAAATTGATTCCGATCGTTCAATTTGTATGGCAGCTATATGTTATAGTGGTCCGATATCGGCAGTTCCGACAAATGAGCAGCTTCTTGAAGAGAAAATGATATTTGCAAAATTTCAAAACGATATCTTAAAAACTGAGGGACTAGTTCGTATATATACAGACAGACGGACGGGCTAAATCGATTCAGCTCAACATACTGATAATTTATATATGTATATACTTTATAGGGTCTATGACGCTTCCTTCTGGGTCTTACAATTTTCGTGATAAACTTAATATACCCGGTTCAGGGTATAAATGTACGTATATTTTTATGCGGCTTGCAAAAATCTGTGTCGATATGGAAGCTCATACATAAACATACACATTTACGCTGGTTTGTTGGAGAATCTGTTACAGCGGCAAGGGAAGCAGTGGCAATTGGCGATCGTTCGTTTGTGTTTTCGGCACTGTTCGGATTTTCTACCAACAACACAATGTTGTGAAGTTTTGTCGTCACGCCAGTTCTATAGACACATTGACTCTTCGGCAAAACGTGAGCTTCAGCCATTGGTTGCCCGTAACAACGGAGATTTTGCATAGAGCAATAAGTGTACACATTTACATACAAAGTTGTGTGTAGACAAATTTGCAAACATTATACGTATGGTCTGCCATATTTGCTTACATGCACACATAATTACAGTACGTGAATGGAGAAGAGGTCCAATAGCAGAGGAGGATACCACCTCAGTCTATACCGACGGGTCCAAAATGGACTGCGGAGTGGGCACGGGGGTATTCTCCGCTGATCTGGGCATATCTCTCTCTATACGTCTACCGAACTCGGCTAGCATCTTCCAAGCAGAAGTACTTCATTGTAATAGATTATTCTAGTACCTAAGTAGTAGATTATGGTTATACTTGTATATTACAAAATTCGTAAGTATTTTACATAATGTAAAAGATTTTATAATGCATACAATTATTTTAACAAATTAAGTTCTTAAAATATATTTTTTGATTTATAAAGTCGCATGACGCAACATCGGCCACCTTGACAGGATCATGATCCTTCAACTTCGACAGGCAGCAGGGCGAGCTTGTAAATAGGGCGCTTAATGGTGCCTGCCTTGGTTGCCACGTCTGCCACTCGCACCTTTCCGTCTCGTCCTTCTACGGTTGCGGCGATTCGTCCTAGTGCCCACTGCTGCGGTGGCGTGTTGTCTTCGTGGACGAGGACGAGATCGCCGGGCTGCAGGTTGCGTTTCGGGTGCAGCCATTTGTTGCGCTGCTGAAGACTGGTAATGTACGTTTTGGACCACTGTCGCCAAAACTGTTGCTTGAGACAGCAAACAAGTTGCCATCTCTCGCAATAGCGAACTCGGTCCGTTGACACTTCTGCCGGTGGTAAGGCTCGGAGGGAGCACCCTATTAATAGGTGTGCTGGATTGTTAAGTTTTCTTTCATTAAAGCTCAAAATGCTGTAGATAAATTAAATTATTTTTTGATCAGATGGGTCGGAAGTCACATTGCACTGTTGTAGAAGCCCGTCTGGTTCCAAACCTCAGAAAGCAAGGAAAATTGCTTCGGGGAATTGGGAAATTAATGGAAAGGTCTGATAATTTTGTTAAAAATGCTTTAGAGCGAAAATCTAGTAGAGAGACTCGTGGAAGGCCACAAAAAACGAGTACAATTCTTGATCGCCACATTGTAACTATTTGTAAAAAGGACACATTCAAATTGTCGAAAGTGATAGCAGCAGAAATTGGAAATGTAGTAAGTGCTCAAACAGTTCGCAAACGTTTGCAAAAGGCCAAGCTACCAGGACGAATAGCCAGGAAAGTTCCATTAATGCGAACAAAAAATTTAGATATTAGGTTAAACTTTGCAAAAAGTCATTTAGATTGGTCAGGGCCTGAGGGAGCAAAAAAATGAAGGAACATCTTATGGAGTGATGAAACGAAAATGAATTTGTTTGGAAACGATTGTGAGAGAAATGTGCGTCGTCCAAAAGGAAAGGAGTTTCACGTTCGATTCACAAAAAAAAAAAAACTGGGAAGCATGGAGGTGAAAACGACATAGTGTGGGAATGTTTATCTTGGTATGGAGTAGGTCTTATATACTGGACAACTAACAAAATGACAGCGTCGGAGTACAAGGACATACTTGAAAATGTCATGATACCCTATGCTGAAAAAAACTTACCATTACGTTGAGTATATCAGCAAGATAATGACCCAAAACATACCTAAAAACAGGTTAAGAAATATTTTGAGGACAATAATGTTAACGTTTTGAAGTAGCCAAGCCAATCTCCGGATTTAAATCCAATAGAAAACCTATGGGGAAAACTAAAACAAAAATTTGGCGAGTCAATATTTCTCTAACAAAGAGCACTTATGGGAGTGCATACAAAAAACTTGGTATGAGAGACCTAAAGAAACCTGTCAGGCTTTAATCAGTAGTATGCGCAAAAATAAAGTAAAGTAAATAAAGTAATCGAGAATAATGGTGGATATACTGGCTATAAACTAAGTAATGTTAAATATACAACAAAACTGTTTTATCATATTTTGTTTTTCCAAAATAATTGTCTTATTAAAAGTGTACCTATTTTTATGAGTAAGTTTATTTTAGGTACGAAATGTTTTTGGATTCACATTTGTTTGTTTTGCTATTTTTATACTCTGAACAGGGCATATTAAGTTTGTCAGGAAGTTTGTAACACCCAGAAGGAAGCGCCGGATATCCTATAAAGTAGATATATAAATACTCAGTATGTTGAGCTGAGTCGATTTAGCCATGTCCGTCTGTCCTTCCGTCCGTCCGTCCGTCCGTCCGTTCTTCTTTCTGTATATATACGAACTAGTCCATCAGTTAATTAAATATTGCTCATTTGTCGGAACTGCCAATATCGGACCACTATAACATATAGCTGTCATACAAACTGAACGATCGGAATCAAGTTATTGTATGGAAAGCTTTAAAATTTAACAATGTATCTTCACAAAAGTTGGTACAAATTGTTTTCTAAAACAAAAATGAAATATCAGAAAAGATTGTTCAGATCGGCTTACTAAAGCAGATAGCTGCCATACAAACTGAACGATCGGAAAAAAGTTCCTGTATAGAAAACTTTTGCATTTGACAGGATATATTTCCGAAATTTGGTATAAATTATTTTCTATGGCAACAATGTAATCTCCAAAGAAATTGTTCAGATCGGCTTACTGTTCGGAATCAAGGGCTTGTATGGAAAACTATCGCATTTGACGTGGTATCTTCACGAAATTTGACATGGATTACTGATTAAGGTAATAATATAATCTCCGAGAAAATTATTCGGATCGAATTACTATAGCATAAGCTTCCATATCTACTGAACATATAGTTACAAAAAAATGCACCTGTGAAGGGTATATTAGCTTCGGTGCAGCCGAAGTTAACGTTTTTAGTATAGAAATCAAATTTTAAGCAGTTTTTTGAATTTTATTTAAAAAAAATCAAAAATATTTTTACTATCAATTTTTTGTAGTGTTTTTATTGATATCTTAAGAATACAGAAAAAAAAATTTACAAAAAAATATTAAAAATTAGAATAATTTTTTTAGCTTTACTTGGAAAAGTATTTTTTAACTATTATTTTAAGCAGGTGTGTACATACATACTTATTTTTAGGTCCTTAAAAGTTTTCATAACATGTTAAAGGACCAGCGGTTCACGTATGTAATTATGTGAGCGCGTAAACAAAAAAAAAAACATACGCATAATGTTTGTAAATTTGTACACACATAACTTTGTAACTTTTGTAGCCGAAGCTCACGTTTTGAAAAAGTCAATGCGTCGAATGAAAATCCGAGCTGCGCCGACAGCTTTGCATACAAACCAGCGTAAATTTGTATGCTTCTGTATGAGCTTGCATACATATCGGCGCAGGGTTTTGTGAGCCCCGGAAAAATATTTTGGAATAGTAAAATATTTAAAATGGACAAGAGCTATGTTGCCACTTTTATTACATTTTTCTGTACTTTGCGGGCTTGCGGAGTTGACACTTTTCCCTTCTAGAAGAATATCAGGAATTGGTCAATTTATGACTTTTAGCTTTTGCCATCGCACAGCGGTCGGTCTTGGATGGAATCAGCGGCCAAAAATACTTCCACTGCCTATATAAAAGTGAAACTTTTGCCAAAGCTTTTTAAAATGTCTCTCTCCCGTTTCCCACTCCGCCATCCCCCGATGTTAACGTATTTTAATTAATTACATATATTATATGCGTCGGATATTTTCAGTTTTTAGCCATTTGATTGACACTTCGTCATGGATTTCGCTCAAGTCGCTTCTTCACTTTCCGAACCATCTCACGTGACGTTGTAGTTTTTTGATGACCACCTCCATAGCGTTTTGCGATGCTACCAGTATCATTGTAATGAGTGATGGTGCGATAAGCAAAAACTTTATTCACATTAAGGTGTTTGAGCTCACGAGTAATTGCTGGGTGTGTTTTTCCAGCTAAATATAAAGCAATCACACTATTACGTTTGAATTCCATCGCTGATGACTTTTTTTCGTTCACTTTTGGCAAAACGCTTTTGCACACTTTTATAAAGGAGTTGATAAACGAAAAAAGGATTTTTTTTAATATTATTTATCAAAACCAAGAATTGATTTTAATAAAATTTATTTAATTTTGCATGATAGTTGCTTAAAATGCCCCTTATTATTTATATAAATCAAAAGGAATAACAATAGTTTTAGCGGTTTTTGGCCTACAATTTTTTGCTATTATTGTCCTTAAACATCGATGTATGCGCCCCACTCAATTCCTAGTATTATTTCCGGATATTTTGACCCACTAAGTCCATGATCCAGCTTTTTAGCCTTATTTTGATGAAATTCGATGTTTTCGAATACGATTTTCCAAAACGTTCAAGATATTTTGAATAGAATTAATGTATGGTGATTGCGGGACCCATGGAGTTATTTTTAATTCCATATTAACAATGCATGTACAAGATGAGACGGGTGTGTTGGGTCGTTATCTTGTTATACATAGAAGTTATTATTAAAACTAAAATTTTTTTCTTAAAATGATTAGATATGGGGAGCATACCTCGATGTCTAGGGATAACAATAGCAACAAATTGTAGACCAAAAACCGCTAAAACTATTGTAAATACTTTTGATTTATATATATTTATTCATATCGATTTAGAAATATCTCATAATTTCGGTGATGTTTAATAGTTGTTTTAAAAAATGACGGTGCGGGCGCGTATGTACCGGCGAACGTGACTTCAATAAAATATACTTCAATAAACGCAATGGATCGGCTCACTGAAAAATAACTCTTAACTTCGGTGTTGTTTAATAGTTTTTTTAAAAAAATGACGGGCGGGCGCGTACGTAGCGGCGAACGTGACTTCTCGAACTGTGTAGAACAAAAAACGGCACAGCGTCACCTTCTCGTTGGTATAAGATGAAAATGGAACAAAAACAGTTGGGTGTGGAGATGATCAATGATGCCCCTTTTTTTTTCTCTAATTAACGCGTTGATGTGGAGAGTGTTGTATTCACTGATCAGTGATGCCCTTTAGTTGACTTAGTTCGGGCGACTGGAGCTCATCTCAACATCCTGCCCCCCCTAGGCGAGTACTAGCCTAGTAGACGCTGTAGTGCCTGTAACGTAGCTACAACGCCGCTCAGGCCGGTGGGGCGGCGAGGTTGTGGCCTTATTTGGCTGCGCGTAGAGGTCGTATTGAGGGGGCGCCAGGACCATCCCGCTTCTGGTTGCCGTGCCACGCGGTTAGGCTGCGATCGTCGGGGGGCCGTACGGCGGCGGAGTACAGTTGGTGAGCCAGGATGTCCGGCGTTCCGGTGGAGTAACGTATGATGCGGTCTTTCACACAACCGGCACAAAGTATCAGATTCGCATTCAAGCGTGGCGTGTGACTGGGCCAAGCAGTTTAAACAATGGCCATGTGCCTGTGCCACCTTCTGGCGTTGTACGGGTAACTTTCCCCTTGAAAATAGAGCAATGCTGCAGCCTATGAGAACGGCAGCAGAGCGGACATCTGGTGCGTTGCGGTTTCGGAGGCGCCGGCGTCGGTGATGCGCGTGTTGAGCTACGTGCCACGGTTGGCGCCCTTGCTGCCGTGCTGGTTCGGGGCGCTGCTACTGGAACAGTTCCGGAGCGAGGCACAGTAACAGCCGACCGAAGGGTTGGCGGGGGGGTTACCGGTGTATCCATATCGATCTGTGGAAAGAGAAAATCGTAATGATTATAAGTTGATTGCCTGTAAGCGTGCATGAACAGGATGCCACGTGAGGGCGCATGACTAAATGATCGTCCGTCTATTGGGTTGCGATATTTTGTAGGTCTACGTTGGTCTTACGGCTTGAAGCTTATTGTATTCCCCTTTTTTTTTTTTTTAATGATATTATTAATTTATTTTCTTTTTCCCGAACTTTCGGATCAGTTTAGGCAGGGTTATTACTTGCGTTTTCGTAAGTGGCAGCAGTTGGTAAGAAACATAATTTTACAAGCGGCCGGGTGAGCGTTCCGTTTTGCGTACGGAGATCAACCACCTGGATGTGACCGTCAGAACCGTAGTGAAGTTTCTCTATGCGGCCAAGCCGCCATTCTGTGGGGGGCAGACAATCGTCGTGAATTAGGACACAATCTCCAAGCATTGGAGCCTGTTCTGGGATTTTCCATTTATACCTCTTGTGAAGGTCTTTTAAATACTCTTCTTTCAATCGTCGGCTAAAGTTATGATGGAGAATTTTAATTCGTTCCCATCGGTTCAGTAAGGACGGCGACTCCAAGCCTGGCTCAGGTGGGGCCCAGAATGGGCGCTCCTTTAAGAAAATGCCCTGGGGTAAGGGCAGCAAAGTCGGAGGGGTCTTGCGAGAGTATAGCGAGAGGCCGAGAGTTGAGAACGGCTTCGATTCTGGTTAACAATGTCGTGAATTCTTCATAATTGAATTTGAGGTTGCCAGCGAGCTTCTTGAAATGAGATTTAAAGCTCTTTCCCGCTGATTCCCATAAACCACCCATATGAGGAGCGCTTGGGGGGATGAATTGCCAGTTTATCCCTTTGAGGGGCGTTTTTTTGAACAATGTCAGGTGAGACTTGTTTCATGAACTCCACAAACTGTTTCTCGGTAGCTCTTTGGGCTCCAATAAATGTTTTGCCATTATCGCTCATGATTTTTGAAGGAAAACCACGTCTTGCGACGAAGCGAGCAAATGCGGCAAGAAAAGCCTCCCTGGTCAGATTAGTACATAGCTCCAGGTGTACTGCTTTTGTTGTGAAACAGACAAAAACAGCCACATAGCCTTTCATGAGGGTAGGAGATCTTAGCATGGAAGCCTTTATCTGAAAAGGACCAGCAAAATCTACACCTGTAGTGGTAAAAGGCGGAGCAAAGTTGCAGCTTTCCCGGTGGAAGTGCTGCCATAATCTGTGTTCGCATTTTCTGTTTATGCATAGTGCAGGTCTTGCACCTGAAAATGCATTTCTTGATTTGGGGCTTCAAACGTGGAATGTAATATTCCTGTCGTACCACATGCTGCATGAGACGGTTTTCGGCGTGTAACATTAATATGTGGATGTAATGTAGGAATAATGTGGCAAATGGAGTTTTCTCAGGTATTATTATGGGGTGGCGCTCGTTGTATGTTAGGCTTGAATTGGCAAGCCGACCTTTGGGCCCGAAGCAGCCCTTTCGTGTCTAAGAACGGGGTTAGCACTAAGAGGGAGCTTTTTTTATCAATCGGCTTCGATTCTCTTAGTGATGCTATGTCGCGGCTGAAGTAGCGCATTTGAGTTGATGCGATAAGAGCGACCTTTGCCTTTTGTAAGGCTTGGTGCGTCAATGTATCGCATTGGGGGTAAGTTGCTCCTTTCAGTTTATGTTTAAGTCGCTCTATAAACTGGAACATATAGGCGACGACTCTGAGGGCTGGGGGGGAACGATGAAAATCGTTCAAGGATGTCATTATCCTCCAATATTGTGTAGTAGGTGTTGATCTTTCGACTCTCGGGCGCAATTATGTTGCGCAGCGGCGATTGTGGCCAAGAATCGGAAGATTCTGCTAGCCATCGAGGGCCATTCCACCAGAGCGTGGTGGTGGCCAGGTGCAGGGGTTTGCACCCTCTTGTACCTAGATCGGCAGGATTGTCAGCACTGGCTACGTGTCGCCAAGTGGCTGCTCCTACTAGGTCAAGTATTTGAGACGTTCTGTTGGAAATATATGTTTTCCACGCATGTGGGGGCTTTTCCAACCAGGCTAGGACTATTTCGGAATCAGACCAGAGATATAGCTTGTATTTTGCCATGTCTAAGTGGGTCTGCACCATGGAAACTAGTTTTGCTAGTAGCAGTGCGCCGCATAGTTCAAGTCGTGGTAGACTTACCGTTTTTAGAGGCGCAACTTTTGATTTTGCCACTAATAAGTGGCTTGTGGTTGCGGTATCGCTTTGTGTGCGCACATATATGGTGGCAAAATATGCTTTTTCAGAGGCGTCACAGAAGCCGTGTAGTTCCACTTTGTATTCGGGAGAATAGTTTACCCACCGTGGAATTTGTATCTGCGAGATGTCGTTCAGATTACTCGCGAACTGGGACCACTTTTCTAGACGAAGTGGTTTTACTTGCTCGTCCCGTCGGTACCATCTAGCCATAGTTCTTGTATCAGGATTTTGGCTTGTATCATAATTGGCGAAAGCCATCCTGCGGGGTCAAAAAGTTTTGCCACAGAAGAGAGAATTTGGCGTTTTGTAACGGCGGATAATGCGGATATGGACTCGGTCGTATAGGAGAACTGGTCCGATACCGCATTCCATTGGATGCCTAGAGTTTTTGTGGTACTTTCCTCTTCGAATATGAGGAATTTAGTATCCAACAAATTTTCTTTTGGTATGTCTTTTAATATATTTGGGTGATTTGCCGTAATCTTTTTTAGGGGGAACCCTGCTGTGTTGAGGGCCTTTGTCACTTGTGATAAGGACTCGTATGCTTGTGAGAGGCTGTGGCTCCCAGACAGAATATCGTCTACATACGTTTGTGTTTTTAAGATTTTTGTTGCCAGAGGAAATTCTTACTTTGTGTCTTCTGCCAGTTCGTGGAGTGTACGGATGGCTAGATATGGGGCACAGTTCACGCCAAAGGTAACTGTTTTTAATTTGAAGTCGCGAAGTGGACCATTGGGGGATTTTCGGAAAATAATGCGCTGAAAATCTTGATCGTCTTTATGTACGACTATTTGTCTATACATTTTTTCGACGTCCCCGTTGAATACGTATTTGAAACTACGCCAGTTTAGAATAAGCAGCATTAAATCAGGTTGGAGCGTGGGTCCCGTAAACAGGATATCGTTTAGGGAGTTCCCCGAGCTAGTGGTTCTTGAGGCATTGAAGACAACTCGAACTTTGGTTGTTTTTTTCTCAGGCTTTACTACTGCATGATGTGGCAAGTAGAAAGAGTGATATTTGCCTCTTATGATTTTTTCACATGGGCTTACTTCCTCCATGTGATTTAAATGAAGATATTCTTCCAAGACACCATCATAATCTTGTTTTAGCTCACCTTTTCTTAGTAGGTTTTTTTCCATACTTAGAAACTGCTGCATTGCAGAGGTGCGAGAGTGACCTAAGGCGAGTGTGTCTGGAAATTGTTGTCTTAGTGGTAGTCGGACGACATACCGACCATTAGCTGATCGAGTAGTTGTGGCTTTGTAAAAGTCTTCACAGTACTGATCTTCTGGTGTTGTAATTGAAATGGAGGGGAGTTCTTCTAACTCCCAAAACTTTCTCAATTGTGAATTGAGGTACTCGTTTGAGATTTCCTCAACTTGAGTTGTCATTGCTGTGACTGGGTTTTGCAACTAGTCCACTTAGGACCCATCCGAAAATGGGATTTTGCGCCAGTAGTGTTTTAGAAATTTTCTCAACACCCTCTAGTATAATTTGCGATATGAGATCGCTGCCTAATAGAAGGTCTATTTGAGCGGGGGTGTTGCAGTTGGGATCTGCTAGCTTTAGGTGTGTAACCTTGTGCCATTGCTTGCTATTTATGTGATAGCTTGGTAACATATTGGTTAGTTGCGGTAAGACTATTGCATCTGCTTGAATGCGCTTATCCGCTTGGGGGGAAATTAGGGTAATGGGACAGATTTTACTTGAGTTTTGTACTACTCGTCCGCCCATTCCCGTAATTTCAAAGTTGGCTTGTTTTGTTGGCAGTTTTAGCCTATTTTGTGCCCTAGACGCTATGAAAGATCGTTGTGATCCTTGGTCTATTAGGGCTCTGAGCTTAAACAGTTCTCCTCGATGTTCGATGGAGACGACTGCTGTGGGTAGTAGTACCCTACTTTGATTTTCGCTGTGTAGCGTTTGAGTTTTTACCGCCTTTGAGCAGCAAGGGGTTTCTTGGCATATTTTGGAATTTTGAGATTCGGGAGTTGCGGTTGCAACTAAACCCGTGGCTCTTTTTGGGAAAGCGCTAGTTTGGGGTGTTTTTGGGGAAATTATTGAAGTGCAACATTGAGTGATGCCTTTTGTGGCAATATACGCAATTGAATTTGCTTTCGCAATTATTTAGATTGTGAGAATGGGACAAACAATTTGTGCAGAGTCTTTTTGATCTGACAAAGTTGTTCCTTTCATTAATATTCAATTTTTTAAACTTATCGCAAGATTTGAGTTTATGCCCTCCTGTGCATAGTTCGCATGACGTATGATTGTTTTGTTCGGAAGTGAACGATTGCGTTTTTAAAAAAAATACGATTTAAATTGTTGTTATTAGCTTGGGGTCGCATGAAGCTGCGATTTAGGTCCAGTTGAACGTTTTTAGTTCTGACCATTTTTTTATCAACCCCTTTTCCCCGATTTCATATTGGGTAGTTAGGAAATCTTTCATCTGTTGCCACGTTGGGCACTTTCTTCGCGAAGAGAGCGATTGCTCCCACAAAAGCAACGATTTTTCTGGTAATGCCGCGGAGCATATGTTTACCAGTATGGGGTCCCAATTGTCAGTGGGAATATTTTGTGTCGTTAGAACCGACAAACAATTCGAAACAGTGGATTGAAGTTTTATGAATTCTTCACTTGTTTCTCTCTGAATTTTTGGTAAATTCATTAATATGGTCACTTGTTTGTCGACCAGTATTCTTTCATTCTCGTATCGTTCTTTTAAAGCTTCCCAAGCTAAATTGAAATTGTTGTCATTAAGAGCGAACTGTTTTACTATGACGCCTGCTTGACCTTTTGTTTTGTATCGGAGGTGATACAATTTTTGTGCATTAGATAACTTTGGGTGGTTTATGTAAACGGCGGTGAACATGTCCCGGAAGGACGGCCATTGTTCATAACCCCCATGAAAAATTTCTGTGTCACATGCTGGCACTTTGAGATGAATACCTGAGCTTGCCTCTTGGGCCTGTGTTTGTGGTAACTCTACTCTCAGTTGTGGATTTGGTGCGATTGACCTTGTTAATTTTAATTGATCAGAGATCATGGCTTTTGTCTCTTCATATTGGTCAAGACAATTTTCATATTTGGAGTAAGCCGAGGTTTTGAAATTTTCCGGAAGATCCGAATCATCCGTTTCTACAAGGCGTCATAGGCCGCTTGGAGACGTGTCCAAAAATTGTCAAGGTTTTGATTCTTGATTTCTAGTACCGATTCAGAATTATCTAGAATCGGCGAAGATGAGAATCGAGTGCAGTATCGTATTAAGCTGTCACTCTCTGATAAAAATTTAGCGTACGAAACGTCTTTACCCCGTTTTTGTTTTGTAGCACCTTGCTTCGAGCGTGTAGCTTCTGCCGGTGTACATGGACTTTTTTCATCCGAAATCATTTTTGGTATTTTTTGAAATTGATGAGACTTAGATTCCTTTGAATCTGTGTTCATTTAGATGAAAAATGGTAATATATGTATAAATATACAATTTTCTGATTTAAAGCAAACGAATAAATTTAGAGAACCGTAAAGCGCTTTCGCGTCGATAAGAGCTTTAATTTCTGTTGAAAGTAATAAAATACGCGTTTTTCAGATTTAGCGTTTGAGCGGTTGTATGTAGTTTGGTTTTAAACTTTATATATTATATATATGCGGACTTTTCTGACTGTCCCTGTTGTGTACTCGTTAAAGCGGTCACTTTGAATAAAGGTACGTACTATGTGAGTATGTACAGATTAGTACGTATGAAAATATTTATTTTTTTATCTATGTATATATATATATATATAATTGTATGTACGTATAGATTTCTAAAATTTTTAGTATATATAATTAGGGTTTTCACAAGTCTCCTAAAGTCATAGGTTATAATAATTCGAAAACATATCACTGAGAATTGTAAATGTGTGAACTCATTTTGGTATGAAACCCAACAAAATTTTTTTTTTTTTTTTAAAACCCGTGTAAAACTGTATAATTTTACGATTTTTCGATGCTTTACGACGGGTTGTGAGTACCCCAAATATGTGTTATTATAAATTTTTTTTTATATTTTGAGCTGTTAAATATATGTACTTGTAATATATGATAAGGTATGTATATAGAATAACTATGTATGTTTGATTTTATTTTTTGTATTTAGTCGGTATGTATACATCTGTGTATCTCTTTATTTTTTTTTTTTTTTTTTTTGTTTTACACAACCGCTTTGAAATAATTTGAATTAGAATTGCCAATATGGGCTTCAAACATACATATACATACATACATCTATAAAGTGCTAAGATACTAGTAGGAATCGATACGACTCACTTTGGGGGGTGTAAATGTTTCCATATAGGGGTTGATGTCCTCCTCTTGTCTTCGCAGGTTGGGTCCGTTGTATTTGTTGTTTGATGTATTTAATTACTTTTATTATTATTATATATTTTTTTTTTTTTTTTCCCGCGCCCGTTTAGATTGAGTTTCTTTCCATTATGTGTTAGTTGCACGCCCGTTTGTTTTTTGATCGTATAGTATCAATATTTATTTCACATTAATATCGATGATTATTTTCCAACACCAATAATAGGTAAGGGGGCAGAAAACATTGGAGAAACTAGTCACATACAAAATCTTCACTGCTTTTGCTTTGTTGCTTTTTGTTATATTCTTTCACTTCACATTTACACCATTTTCATTTACTTGGGAATTTATTAAAAATGTTATAATCTGTATGCACTGTATATGTGACTGTTTATGTTTCCACTTCGTAAAATAAAAAATTTTTTGCAATACGTTTTCGTTTTCTACGTATTTGTAAAAACTAATTGCTTTTACAAGTGAACTGCTTTCGTTTGCCTTTGCAGAAAAACAAGTACAAAAATTTATTTGGAAATCTGCTACACGCCGCGCTATCAACCGAATCACTTTACTTTACTTCACTTGTCGGTTTTTTTTTTTTTTTTTTTTACGATTGCATAATATATGTGTATATGTGTTCACTTTGTCACTGCACCTTTCCGAAAATCTTTTTCTTGTTATGTAAAAGTTGTAACTGTTTTTTTTTTTTTTGTTTTAAGCGCATGTATATATATACATGGATGCTTCCGTTATTGGCCGTAACTGTATATAACCGTTTTTATTTTACCGCCATAGTGCCGTTCTTTTTTTCCTCGAAGGACCATATTTATTCATATCGATTTAGAAATATCTCATAATTTCGGTGATGTTTAATAGTTGTTTTAAAAAATGACGGTGCGGGCGCGTATGTACCGGCGAACGTGACTTCAATAAAATATACTTCAATAAACGCAATGGATCGGCTCACTGAAAAATAACTCTTAACTTCGGTGTTGTTTAATAGTTGTTTTAAAAAATGACGGTGCGGGGGCGTGCGTAGCGGCGAACGTGACTTCTCGAACTGTGTAGAACAAAAAACGGCACAGCGTCACCTTCTCGTTGGTATAAGATGAAAATGGAACAAAAACAGTTGGGTGTGGGATGATCAATGATGCCCCTTTTTTTTTTTTCTAATTAACGCGTTGATGTGGAGAGTGTTGTATTCACTGATCAGTGATGCCCTTTAGTTGACTTAGTTCGGGCGACTGGAGCTCATCTCAACAATATAAATAATCATTCGTGTACGTGAACTTTTATGATATAAAATATGCCCATTTTAAGCTTTAGCATTAATTTTTTTTATTTGTGTAAAAAAAAATATTTTTATATGCTAAATTTAATGTTAACAAGAAAAAACGTTATCTTCGGCTGCACCAAAGCTAATATACCCTTCACAGGTGCATTTCTTGTAGTAAATATGTGTTCAGTTTATATGGAAGCTATATGCTTTAGTAATCCGATCTGATCAACTTTTTCGGAGATAATATTATTACCTTAAGCAATTTTTCCATACAAGCCCTTTAAATTTCCCATCGCTCAGTTTGTATGGCAGCTATATGCTATAGTAAGCCAATGTGAAAAATTTTTTCGGAGATTTCATTGTTGCCTTACAAAATAATCTATACCAAATTTCGTGAATATATCTTGCCAGATGCAAAAGTTTTCCGTACAAGAACTTTTCACCGATCGTTCAGTTTGTATGGCAGCTATATGCTATAGTTAACCGATCTAAACAATTTCTTCGGAGATTACATTGTTGCCTTACAAAAAAATCTATACCGAATTTCGTGAATATATCTTGTCAAATGCAAAAGTTTTCCTTACAAGAAATTTTCTCCGATCGTTCAGTTTATGCTATAGTAAACTGATCTGGAAAATTATTTCGGAGATTACATTGTTGCCCTAGAAAATAACCTGTGCCAATTTTTATGAAGATACATTGTCAAATGTGAAAGATTTCCATTCAAGAAATTGATTCCGATCGTTCAATTTGTATGGCAGCTATATGTTATAGTGGTCCGATATCGGCAGTTCCGACAAATGAGCAGCTTCTTGAAGAGAAAATGATATTTGCAAAATTTCAAAACGATATCTTAAAAACTGAGGGACTAGTTCGTATATATACAGACAGACGGACGGGCTAAATCGATTCAGCTCAACATACTGATAATTTATATATGTATATACTTTATAGGGTCTATGACGCTTCCTTCTGGGTCTTACAATTTTCGTGATAAACTTAATATACCCGGTTCAGGGTATAAATGTACGTATATTTTTATGCGGCTTGCAAAAATCTGTGTCGATGTGGAAGCTCATACATAAACATACACATTTACGCTGGTTTGTTGGAGAATCTGTTACAGCGGCAAGGGAAGCAGTGGTAATTGGCGATCGTTCGTTTGTGTTTTCGGCACTGTTCGGATTTTCTACCAACAACACAATGTTGTGAAGTTTTGTCGTCACGCCAGTTCTATAGACACATTGACTCTTCGGCAAAACGTGAGCTTCAGCCATTGGTTGCCCGTAACAACGGAGATTTTGCATAAAGCAATAAGTGTACACATTTACATACAAAGTTGTGTGTAGACAAATTTGCAAACATTATACGTATGGTCTGCCATATTTGCTTACATGCACACATAATTACAGTACGTGAATGGAGAAGAGGTCCAATAGCAGAGGAGGATACCACCTCAGTCTATACCGACGGGTCCAAAATGGACTGCGGAGTGGGCACGGGGGTATTCTCCGCTGATCTGGGCATATCTCTCTCTATACATCTACCGAACTCGGCTAGCATCTTCCAAGCAGAAGTACTAGGCATAGAAAAAACCTGCGAAATTCTATAAGAAAACCACGGGAATATACATAAAGCAACTATATGTACGGATAGTCAGGCGGCCCTCCTGGCACTGTCTTCACCCTTGACAAATTCCAGTATAGTTCAAAACTGCAAGAGAGCACTAAGCTCAATAAAAGACAAGCTCCAACTAAACTTGATCTGGGTTCCCGGCCACAGAAACATTTTCGGTAACGAAAAAGCAGATGAGTTGAAAAAGCAGATGAGTTGGCAAAGGCGGAAGCTTTCCTCAACGAATCCGAGGCGGTGCTAATACCGAGCCCGCTAGGATCGATCAAAAGAGAGATCAATAGACAATTTCAACAAGTTGCAAATAACAGATGGAAAAACATTACAAAAATGCATCATAACAAAACAATTATGGTCAACATATGACAGGAAAAGAACCAACGACTTATTAAATATTTCAAGAAGAAGTATTTACAGAATAACAGCTACCACAACGGGGCACTGGCCATTTGGGGAACATGCGTCCAAAATGGATATGCGCCACAACGACATCTGCCGTGGCTGCGGAGCAGCAGGGAACAAGGAAACAATCTTCCACTTTCTCTGCGAATGCCCAGCTCTAGCACAGATCCGACACAAAGCACTCGGAATCCACTAAGCACCAAATCTTGAATGGATTTCCACCAAAACCATATCGGACATAAGTAGTTTCATTGAAATTTTAAAATGGTTTGAGAGAGTAGGTGAAACGTAATAGCAGACACAGGAGGTTTCTACGAATAGTGTACCAAAATGGCACATCACTGCACTGTTACCTACCTATCTACCTACGTGAATATGCGCGACCGCTTGGTCTTTTTATATGTCATCAAACATGTAATGCCCAGCAAATAAAACTTATTATACCTACATATAACTTATTATACCTACAAACATTAATTAAAGATTTAGGTAACAATGCATGTATGACTTTATTACATATTTCCAAAGATGTTAAGGAATTCGTCATAAATAGCTCAATGCATGCTTGTGTGCTTTGATATAAAATATATTGAAAATATATATATGTACATTGAAAAAACCTTAAGCTTTTTTAAGGTTGAAGTTCTACACGTTGGACTCACTAGTATGCGCAACTAAAAGCTAATTGCCTGTGCTATTTCGGTTTAAAAAATCCCGGTTAAAAAAGAACGTCCGTTCGCGATTATAGTCTTTAATACAATGATAATCTTTATTCCAACAGTTCATTAGTTAGCCTAAATCTTAACCTAACGGCTTAGACTAGAGGTAAGTATGTATACAAAAAAAGGGGTAAGTATATAGTTCTAATTCAATTCAGCATCTTAAATTCATTGTAATAGATTATTCTAGTACCTAAGTAGTAGATTATGGTTATACTTGTATATTACAAAATTCGTAAGTATTTTACATAATGTAAAAGATTTTATAATGCATACAATTATTTTAACAAATTAAGTTCTTAAAATATATTTTTTGATTTATAAAGTCGCATGACGCAACATCGGCCACCTTGACAGGATCATGATCCTTCAACTTCGACAGGCAGCAGGGCGAGCTTGTAAATAGGGCGCTTAATGGTGCCTGCCTTGGTTGCCACGTCTGCCACTCGCACCTTTCCGTCTCGTCCTTCTACGGTTGCGGCGATTCGTCCTAGTGCCCACTGCTGCGGTGGCGTGTTGTCTTCGTGGACGAGGACGAGATCGCCGGGCTGCAGGTTGCGTTTCGGGTGCAGCCATTTGTTGCGCTGCTGAAGACTGGTAATGTACGTTTTGGACCACTGTCGCCAAAACTGTTGCTTGAGACAGCAAACAAGTTGCCATCTCTCGCAATAGCGAACTCGGTCCGTTGACACTTCTGCCGGTGGTAAGGCTCGGAGGGAGCACCCTATTAATAGGTGTGCTGGAGTCAATGCTTCGCCATCGTTGGGATCCTGGCTTAACGGTGCGAGGGGCCGCGAGTTGAGGATGGCCTCCATTTCGGCTATCAGTGTTCCTAGCTCTTCGGCGGTGAGCAGCACGTTGCCCATTGCGCGCACGGCGAGGTGTTTGGCGGACTTCACTGCCGCCTCCCATAACCCGCCGAAGTGCGGCGCCCTCGGTGGTATAAAGGCGAATTTGAACCCTTCTACGGCGGCGAATTCCAGTACTTCCGGAGACTGGGACAGAAACGCCTCTTTGAGTTCGCGCAACTTGCGATCGGCGCCGACGAAGTTCGTTGCGTTGTCGCTGTCGCTGTATATCGTCTGTGGCATCCTTCGGCGACCAATGAACCTTTTTAGGGCGAGAATAAAGGAATTAGTTGATAAGTCAGAGACTAATTCTAAGTGTACTGCTTTAGACGTGAAGCAAACGAAAACTGCGATATAGGTTTTTACGGGTGGTCGACCGCGTATTTTTAGTGTGGTATAAATTGGACCACAAAAATCTACGCCACATATAAGAAAGGGTCGTAGCGCTCGAAGCCTTTCGACTGGCAAATTTCCCATTATTTGGGTTTGCAACTTCGGCTTATAATGAAAGCAGTGTGTACAGTTTCTTACGGTTCTACTGCAT
>CM050322.1:82390458-82409954 GCA_027475135.1 Bactrocera correcta | reverse complement strand
TATAATGCATTTTATGACACCCTGGTAGTCGGAAAGCATCGTTTCACACACTTCAACGCGACGCCTTTTTTCCAAAAAGTTCAATGTTTTTGATACCAGTCGAGATTTGACGCGCTTGGTGCCCAAAACTTCCTTCAAAATGGTATTGGCTGAGCCTTTCGATATGCCAACTTCATCAGCAAGGTCTCTAATTGTTAATCGACGGTTTTTCAACACCAAATCTTTGAGTTGTTGAAAGTGAACGAGCTTAGTCGGTTGAGGTTGATGGTCGCCCTGGACGCTCTTCGTCTTCGACACGTTCTCGGCCGGCTTGGAAGTCACTATACCACTTGTAAACATTTTTTTAGACATAACCTCATTTCCAAAGGTTTTCTGCACCATCCTCATTTAATGCAAGTTCTTTGTTCAACAAATTTCGACAACGCAGAAAACGAAAAACTCACTTTTAGCAGTTCATAAAACTACACGTATCTCAAACACTAATGAATATTTTGACATGAAATTTAACATGAATGTGACTGACAGTACTACCAACCTAAAAAGAAAAATAATTCTCCAAATCCTTCGGCCCGCGCAGTTTAAATTCAAATGTCACCTTATTTGACACAGTAGTATATATATGGAGGTGACGAGCTGACGAGCTGAGTCGATTTAGCCATGCACGTCTGTCTGTATGCACGCGAATAAGTCCTTCAGTGTTTGAGGAATTGATCTGAAATTTTGTGCAGATTATTTTCTCCCCACGAAGCCACTTATTTATTGAATTTTCCGATATCGGATTCTTATATACCTGCCATACATACTGAACAATCAATATAAAGTTCTTGTATGGAAGTTTTCTTTTTTTGTGAAGGGTATTGTAGCTTCGGTGTAGCCGAAGTTAACGATTTTACTTGTTTTGGCTTGAATGCATAAAATTTCGCCAAAGTCGAACTTTCCTGCTTCAACTTGCAGCTACTTACCTTCCTTCAAGCAAAATATGCTGCACGATTATTACATGTGTTCTTCCAAGTACATATTTATTTACTTCAGTTAACGGAAAAGAAACCAGAGACACCAAGAGAGCAAACAATCGACTATTACTGCCACAAATTTTATTGTCGATTTCCAAATTTTAATTGGCAGCAAATGCGGGAGCAACAGCCATTTCAACTGGCTGTGGGCGCAGAGGCGGCGATGAGTTGAAGGCAAAGCTGCAGTGATTTAAGGATCTTAGATGTGTACATATGTGGGTATATGTTGGTGGCTGTTGTATCTAACAATTTGCTGTTGTTGTTTTTGTTGATCATGCGGTTATGCAGTTGGCGATTTGTGCCTTCAATTGTCTGCCGCGTCGCCTACTTGACACTTGTGGAGTTTCCCTAATTGATGTTGTTGTTCTTGTTGTTGTTGTTGTTCTTGTTGTTGTTGTTGTTCGTGTTGTTGTTGCTGTTGCATTCCTGTGGAGCAATAATATTGATATTGTCGCTACTGCTGCGGTCGTTAATGTTGTCATTGTTGTTTTTGTTGTTGTTGTTGGTACACTTACCGCCAGTAATGGTGGTGGTGGCAACAATTTATGAGCGCCTTCGAGCGACTTGAGTTGCCATTTTACATCATTGCCCACTTATTGGCATAGCACTGTTGAATACCATGTTGTTTTTGTTGCAGTACGTCTGTTGTTGTTGTTCTTGTAGTGGCTGGTGGCAGCTGTTGCAACTAGTTGGTGTTGATTGTTAACACCATTTAATGTGCGAGTCTTTGGTATTGTTGTTGTAATGCTTGTGTATTGTTGTTGTAGTCGCCGTCATTGTGATCACCATTGTCGCTTTGTCGTTGCTGGTGACTTCGTTAGCGTAACTTTGATTTAGAATTTGTAACAGCAACCAAACCGCTTCTCCCCCACCCGCTCTCTCACTCTCCATGCACACCCTCACTAGCACGTCTGCAGGCATTGTTAGAAAATTCCTATTTGTTGTTGCATACTGATCAGATCATCGTTGTTGTTGACTGCCTGTTGGCTTGGCTGCAAGCGTTTGTTGTCCGCAATAATTTTCTGTTACATTTAACAGGCTTAAAAATAAGGCTGCTAATGCTGCAACAGTTGCTGCCTCACAAACTTTGGTTGCATGCAACGCAGCTCGTTGGTAGCGAGTTTGAATGTTTCCATACATAAGCATATACATATGAACGCCACAATTATTTGCGCCAATTTCCGAGTGTTGATTTCTATGCCATCGTCGTTGCATTCGTCGCGAAACTGGAGAAAATTTTTTCGCTGCTTTTTATACTCTTCTTCTTCTTCATTGTTTTTGTTAATGTAATGACATTTATGTGAACCCCTCGCACTGTCGCCTGCCATTGTTTTCTGCATCTGGCATTTGGCTCTGCCTCCATCTACTTCGTATTTGATTGGAGATTTGCTCGGGTCATGCCTGGGTTGTCAGGCTAAACAAACAAAATTCGTATGAAAAGTGTCATTTATTTATTTTAATTTGCACCAATGACAGTTCGTTTGGTTTAGTTTGTAGTTTTGACACTCGCGTGACAGTTTCTTTTCGATTAACAGTTGCCATTCTCGAAACTCAAACAATATGCTCACTTTACACTTTCTTAGGTTATGGTACAAGGAAGCGCCTCTAATAATGAAACTTCAATTTAGAAAGTTTGATCAATTTGTGGCAGAGTTTAGATAGAGAATGAGTAAAAGAGTAGAGTGAATATATGGGATTGGATGGCATATTTGGGAAGGATCAATATTGATTTGATAATGTAAAAGATTTTTCGAATACAGTTGGGTTTTCGAGCAGAAATGAACTCGAAACATCTTACATCATTTTCGGTGAATTTTTTTTATAGATTTTTTTGTTTTAATCTGGAATCTCTACGGCTCATTTTGTATATTAGTATGTAAATTTTGAATATGTGACCTGGTCTACGAAAAGAGGGCTTAGGTGTCAAAAAAAAAACAAAAACAATAAAATTAAAAAAAAATTGATAAAATATATATATTAAAAAAAAAACAACAAAAACAAAAACACCCCTTCAAAAATACAGAATCTTCCTTATAAAAACTAGATTTTGATCGGTCGGTTTGTACAATAGCTATATAGTGTAGTGGTCCGATATCGGCGGTTCCGACAAATCAGCAACTGCTTTTGAGGACCTAAAATTTCAATTAGAACTCCCAAAACCTAAGAGACGAATTCCAGTATATGCAAACGGACTGTTAGAGATAAATGGATAAATCGGCTCAGTCCGTCACGCTTATCATTCATGTTATGCACTTTACAGGGCCTCCGACGTTTACTTCTGGATGTTAAACACTTTGTGGCAATTTTATTATACTCTGTTCTGGAGATGTTATAATTGAGGTACTTCTATTTAATTTAGCTCTTTACAATTTATATGAGCTTTACTTCGATTATAACATGGTCGCAATAGCTTCGAATGAAAAATTGGTTTTTAACTGCTTTTTCAATTCTCTTTCGAACACATCGCAATGGTTAAACTCGTTATTGGTCCGGTAATTGCTGACTTACACTCCAGTTTTAAATTAGCTCCTCATAGCACTCATCAATGCTTCTATATGTTATAGTGATCCGATATCGGCGGTTCCGACAAATGAAAAGCTTCTTGGAGAGAAAAGAGCGTGTGTAAAATTTCAGATCGATTCCTCAAAAACTGAGGGTTTTGTTCGCGTATATACAGAAAAACAGACGAACGTGGCCAAATCTACTAATTTTTTCGCGTTGGTCATTTATATATTTATTTATATAGGGTAGTCGAAAAAGTCTTTTCATATTTTCAATCAACATATTTTTTTATATTTATAATAAACTTTAATTTTAACCAAATATGTACCATTTTGTTCGACCATTTTTTTACCATTTTTCCGCTAGAGACATTATTCCATCAGTGTAAAACTTTTCTGGTTTAATTTCACAGGCCAACTTTACTCCATTAAGGGAGTTCTACATTGATCAAAACAAATAGTAGTCCGACGGTGCAAGGTTAGGGCTATATGCTGGATGCAAAAAAAAAAAATTTCCAGCCAAGCTCCCAGTTTTTGTCGAGTCATCAAAGATGTGTGTGGTCTAGCGTTGTCCTGATGGAAGACGAAGCCCTTTCTGTGGATCAGTTCTGGCCGCTTTTTCTGATTACTTGCTTCAATCTCATCTGTTGTTGACAGTAAAATGTAGAATGAATTAATCGTTCGACTAGGCTGAAGCAGCTCATAGTGGATGATTTCTTTCCAATCCCACCATATACTCAGCATAACCTTTCGAGGCGTCAATCCTAGCTTTGCGACTATTTGTTGAGCTTTACCACGCTTGGACCATAATCTTTTTAGCTTAGTATTTTCGTATTTGTTTCACTTTTCGTCTCCTCTTACCACTCGCTTCAGAAATAGTTCGATTTCATTTTGTTTCAGCAAAGAATCGCAAATGTTAATTCGGTCCATTAAATTTCTCACAGACGATTCATGTGGTATCCAAATATCGAGCTTCTTTTTGCAGCCAGCCGTTTTTAAATGGTTCAAAGTGTTTGATGATAAATTTTAAGCTCCTTTGCGATGTCATAGCTGCTTATGGGACGATACTGGTCAATCTTTTCCATAATTTAATCGACTTTTTCAACGATAGGTCGACTAGAGCGAGGTGCTGTTTAACATCGAAATTAATACCATTTCTAAATCTTATCTCTTTAAATGCGGTCGCTACATAAAAGAGAGCAGATTGATTAAAATTTTTTATTTTAGTATCAAGCTCGTTATATTTTTATCTACTGTTATTAAACGATAAGATAAGTAACCGTTATAGCTACAGTGTTCCAATAAAGTCTTCGTATAGCACCTAATAAAAATATTATTGATAAAAATCGGTAACAAATTTAAAATTTTTTTTTAAACTTTTTAGTGCGTGTTTGTTTATGACATAATTCATTTTATGTTAAACGAAAAATAAATATATTTTATTATATTGTTTCAAAACTATACATAATTTCACTATTTAAACTCCTATTAATTCTTCATACATTTCGCTTTTGTTGGCAATTTCTTTTTCTAAATAATAATTGGCAACCTTCCTTATAACGGTATTATGTTAAATTGAACTAAGTAAGCTAGCGGGATATTTCAGTGACTAATTTGAATCGTAAAGGTTGTGAATTTTAACAAAAACTTTCGTGATTATAAAAAATACCTGGCAAATATTTATCAATTAAAGAACGTGAGCTTATCACAAATTTGCCTGTAAAGCTAAAGAAATCATTAGCAGAAATAGCCAAGATAGTGTCCTGTAGCCGTTCGACAGTACAATCGGTTATTGGCCATTTTAAATCGCGTAGAAAACAAAAACAAATCTGGTCGACCTTCAATTCTCGCGGATGGAGATCGCCTAAGAATTAAGCGCATGGTTACTGCAGATCCATTCATTAGTGCTCAAAAAATCGCTACAGATTTTTACCAATTCAGCAACAAAAAAAATTTAATCCCGAAACTGTACGAAAAGCCATTATTAAGCTGGGTTTAAGTCTCGCACGCCTCGCCGAAAGCCACTCGTAAACGTGATAAACCGTAGGAAACGCATTGCCTTCGCTCAGAAGTACCAAATGCATCTCCTGTATTTTGGCGGAATGTTGTACTCTCTGATGAATTGAAATAAAACATTTTTGGATCTGACGGCAGGATTAAAGTATGATGGAAACCGGGAGAGACATACAACCCCAAAAATACAATTAAAACATAAAGCACGGAAATAGTGAAGTGATGGTATGGGGTTGTATGGCTGCTAATGGCGTTGGCAAACTAGAAATAATTGAAGAAATTATGGACCACCGTGCTTATATTGACATTTTGAAACGAAATTTGAAGCCAAGCGTAGACAAATTGGGCGTATCTGAAGCATTTTATTTCCAGCAAGACAACGACCCCCAAGCAAATGGCTCATAATACAAGGATGTACTTGGCGTGCCCCCCATTTACTAGAGACACCACCACAGAGTACTGATCTTAATCCAAGAGAGCATATTACGAACTTGCTCGAAAAACAGATTAGGACTCGCCTAAAAGTAGTCCTTCAAGAGGAATGGATGAAAATAGATGTACGATATACTCAAAAGCTTGAGGAATCAATGCCAGAGCGCCCTAAAGCCGTTATTAAAAACAAGTAATATCCCACAAAATATTAAAATCATACACATTGGGATATTTTCTAAGATTTTTTTTTAAATTTATTATTTCATTTCACATGATGTATCCTTTGCGTTGTTCCTCAATTACCTAGTATTCCTTACTTCTATTATTTCGTTTAACTATAGTATTACTATCGCTGTAAAGATCTCTTCTACTTTGGATTGTCGTAATAAACAGACGTGTCTTAGTTAGATATATTTATAATTTATTTTACTTTTAATAGAATGTACGAAGACTTTATTGGAGTTAAAATAGTGAAATTATTCCAATTTTTATGTATAGTTTGGAACAGTTTAATGAATTTGTTTATTTTTGATTTAATATAAAATGAAATATGCCGTAAACAAATACACATTAAACATGTTTTTAAAAATTTGAAATGTTTTACTGATTTTTATCAAAGAACTTTTTATTAAGTGCTGTACGAAGACTTTATTGCAACACTGTAGTCTAAAATAGCTTTCAAATTTACCTGCCTCAATGAAGTTGAATACGAAGAGCTATCTGTAAGACTTATTGTGAGTTAATTAAAACTATTTCCAACTATGAAGAGCTTCTTTTCCCCTTCAACATCCAGCACCACAACTCTTATGAGTGGAATAAGGCGATAAGGCGTCGCAAAAATAAATACTAAATTTAGATAACTAACTGTAAAATTTGAAGTATTTGAAGCGATCAGTTGCTATAAAAGTACTGTCGTAGTAGCTCGACTGCAAGCGACATATATCGAAGCTCTAGGCATTCTGGGTCGAGTATGAACGACAACTTTATTATATGTAGCACCCTGACTTTTGTGAATAGTTATTCCCTCAGCTGGAACAACTGGAAACTGATTTCTTTCAATTATAATTTGCTCATTTCTTTTATATTGAAAAGATCTAAAAACTTTCTCAATTGGGGTCCAAGAACTTTCTATAGTATGAGGCTTTTTTGATCGAGCTATCAAACCAACAGAAGGTTCCAAGAATTTAATCCAAAGAATTACTGGATAATCAATTTGCATTAGTTCTCCAGTTGCCCCATTAAACCATCAGATGTGTTTATATACACTGTAATCATGTATTTTGCAGTAGTTTTTAGCGTCAACTCATAAGGAAGTCCCTGTGTTTCAGAAGTTTTGAAAAGTTGAACTCTTTCCAAAATATTCCCTTGTTGATCACCTATACCCATTCCTCTTACAGAGTCTTTGGCAGTTGAAGAAATAGCTTCAGTTGTAATTCGACTGGATCGCATCATCGGGGACTTCTTCAGAATTAACTACCCGAGTTTGAATTAATGATATATCATCATTTGTCATAGTGCCAGATGCCATACGGTTTAACGCAATAGCAAAAGCTTGATCGTCCCTTTGTCTCATTATTTCTGCTAATTCAAAATATCTGAACAAGTCCCACAAAGGAGAACCAACTAAAGTGCTGTAAGCATCATTAGGGTTAGAAGAAAATATCTACCTATCTCCAACAGGTGGGAGTTGCTTCAAATCTCCAAACACTATAATCGGTATGCCACCGAATGGGTTGTTTGTTTTAAAAATTTGTTTAAGCCTAGCATCAACATAGCTAAACATTCGAGCGCCCACCATTGATATTTCATCAATTATGATTAGTTTTAAATCAGCAAGTTTGGAATACAAAGAGTTAACTATGTCACTGCTTAGGGCTCAACTCTCTTCTTTACAGGAAGAGAAAATATTGAGTGAAGTGTCAGTCTACCTATCTCGAATGCAGCTTTACAGCAGCTTTAGGTGCACAAAGGAGAACTGTTAAAGAACTTGGGTTGGATCCAGGTGTAGAATTGAAGCGATGGTTAAGAGCTTGATATATTGCAGATATCAAACTACTTTTTCCAACACCTGCTCCGCCCCCAATGAATTCATAAAATGGTCGACTTGTTTTAATCTGATGCATCAAATGAGTCAAGTATGTTCTTTGCTTAATATTTAAACCTTGAACTAGAGAAAATAATTCCTCAACCGAAATTAAAGAGGGTAGTTTAATAAGCCTAATATTGCAATCAGATTCAGTACCATTATCTGTTGTATGTTCGCCATGCAAATCCAGCAAATTAATATTAGGGCTTATTTCTGGAAGTGCTAACACCCGAAACTCATTTTTCACAACAGGTAGTTCATTTTGCACAGCTTCTTCTAAGTCTGTCTCATTATAAAGACTTTCTAAGACATTTTCCAGTTCTCTTTGATCAAAAACATCATATTTTTCGATTTCCCTCAATTAGTTAAAATACGGTGAGTTATAACAAATTACAAATTAGCTCATTATCATTTTCAATAAGATCTTGCATTTCATTCCGCCATGGATAGAAAAGCATTACCATTTCGCGGAAATACTCAACTTTGGTCACATCAGGACTAAACCTTCTGTACCGAATAATAATTGGTTTGGTACGTTTTTTAACAAAACCGCTACCGTCTCTAAGTGCAATGGGTACCCCAATATCTGGTACGTTATTATCTTCCCTCTCTTCTTCTTCGTGATCACTGTCTTGCACTATTCTATTGGATTTCACAAATTTAAACAAAGATGCAAAATCTGCTAAGCAAACAGTTTCAACTGATCGGGCCGCTGCACATAACGGTCTAAAATACCAACTACAAATATTTCAGTAGAATCTGAAGGAAGGTTCTGAAGTTCCGCCCTAGGTTTTACCATTCGAACACGTTCCTCCGGTCGTGAGGTATTTATAAATATTTCTCCATTACTAGCTTCCGAAAGATGAAGCCCAATGCAGCAATAAACAGCTTCTTGTGCAGATATTTCCGTGCCTGATATAAATTTATGACCTAACATATAGGTTTTTATAGGTTTTTGCTTTATTGTATAATTTCCGGCATTTACTTCTGATATAGCTTCATTTAAGAGCCTAGAAACTCCTCTGTTCGATTTGTTAATATAATTAATTATATAGGAACAGCAAGCATATGCATCCAGTATATATTGGATATCCATATTAGCCCTATGGAGTTCCAAAATAAGAGGATTATAAGCATTTATAAATCGGTCTTTCATTTTTCTTTTCAGAAAAATTCTAGGTTTCGATAAGCTTGATCTCAGAGCTAGCAAATAGTCATCAAAAGAAATGTTTATTCTATTATCGCTCAAGAAATATTCAAAATTATCTAAATTCGATATATCTTCAGTAGTCAGAGTTGAATTTAAAACATTTTGAATTCTAGAAAAGTTTTCCTTATGCCTTTCCAAATCTGGGTTGTGTCTGGAAAAGAAGCAATATTTGTGGGCAAGGCATTGGTGGATATGGTATACCAAAACGACAAAATTGTTGTCCTCTTATTTCTCTAGTACACGACCGACTGTGATTATGCTTTTGATAATCTAAATAAAGTTCCAAGTGGCTTACTGAACCATCTGTTGAAACATAAGTGTCAATGAAATCAATGACTTCGGAGAATGTCTCAGGATTTTGAAGGTTGATCTTGGGAGCATTATTAAGCCAATACATGCCATGTATATGCGGAGAACCTCTCTGTTGAAACTCTACTCTCCAGTAATAGTTTTTTACGAAATGTGTTCCAAAAATGCCGGTATTATCTTTAAAAAGTTTAAGGATATGCCGGTAGCGGTAATCAAAATATCTGGCACAAGTAACCGCATCTGAGCGGATTAAGCGATATCTATTTTGGGTAGATAAAATGTTGGCTTCTTCTTGTGAAATATCTTTGAATCAACAGTTTTCGACAGAATAACCAACAGCTCAACCCACTGAGATTCAGCAGCCGATAGAGTTATGAAAAAGGTTGGAAGCCCAAATTGGCGAATCATTGCAATTGCTTTTTTTTCTCAGCTTCCCAGTGAGCAGGAGAGGATCTAACACCTTTCAAAACTTTGTAACCGTCATCATGTTGAATCAAGTTTTGAACAAAGTTTTCATTTAATACATTTTGCGCCGTAACGCGGTTAGGACCTGAAAACTTTCGAAGGCAGTAATTCTAATTTTTTATAGTCGTAGAACAACTTTGGAATGGTACACGCTCTGCGGTCATAGCGGCGAATTTCGGAACGTACTCTCTTACTATATGTTTCAGAGCATGTACGTTTCTGCCCAACGTATATTGTTCCAAATGACAATTCTTCCGAATTATTATCTTGAACTATGTCAATTGGCCTTTGCCCTTCCCCTGGCGCTATAACTAAACGTTTATATTCCATGTTTTCTACAGGAATATTGTCTAAAAGAGAGGTACAGGTGCTATGGGAATGGCTGAGTGATTATTATGGGAAGTCTGTTCCTCATAAAGAGATTGAACCAATCTATCATCTTCAGCAGATGCAACAAATGGAACTTCTTCTTGGTTATTAAAGGATGAAATCCAATTCTCATTTATGTGTATATTATGCTCACGATACAGAGGAGTATTCACTAAGAATCGCAAAGCTTCCATAACCTTCGCAGGCCTTATGGTATCAGTCATATAATCATGATTGTATTCCATACGTCTTCTTAAGTGAATTTGTATCACATGAGTTTGATCAAAAGTCCTCTGTAGAGATGTCACAACATTATTAACAGAAATAGGTATATTGACAACGGCACCTTTAATCGAACTTTGGCCTTGATAACCCAAAGGACGAATGGTCATAAAAGGCAATCGAGGCATTATTAGCCTTTCTTCAATAGAGGTTAAATTTTTTAAACAATCCGGTATATCCGGAAAGTCTACACCATTTAACAAACATATTTTTGGTATGTTATTTTTGGCAATCCCATTTTTGCAAGTTAAGCAAAAATTTTAGTTTCCATCTTCAGAAGGAAACTTTTGCTTTAAAAAGAAAGCAGATGTAGCATCTGGGTGAACTTGAGCTATAGTTCTGAAATTTAACTTGCGAACTTGATGTGGAAACCATAATCCCCCACAGCAAATACATATTTCGGTGGGACCTTTCTTTATATTTTCAAAATAAATACTTCGAAAATCTCTTGAAATGCCACCATTTGCAAAAATATCAGAGACATTATTTTCTCTGTTTAATATATTTCGTTGGGATTGCCTTTCGTTTTGAATTGCCTATTTGCCAAGTTTTCTCTATGAATACGGTCCTGATTTTGTTGTTGACGTCTCTGATTTAAAATTTACACCCCTCCTGATAAGTTGTCGTCGTTGCGTTTCTCTATAACGTTCCTCTCTCCTTGTTTCAGGATTTCTTCTTGAACGTTCTCTTTGCATTTGATCACGTATGCGCTCTAAATGTCTATAGTTAGGATTTCTTCTAAGTTCTCGGTGTACTACGGTATTATGAGACTGCTCGTTTGAGCGAATAATAGGGTTTTGGCGTCGAATTCTATGTTGCCTTGAATTTCTACTTTGTTCAGCAGACCGAAGATCTGGGCTCTCCCGCCGGGTCCTATGTTCTCGGTATTCCTACTTTGCTCTTCAGAGCGAAATTGAGGATTTTGTCGCCGGGTTCTATGCTGATTGGTATCTATGATTTGTTCAGCTGACCTTATTTCGGGATCTTCCCGCCGAGACCTATACTGAACAGTATTTATACTTTGCTCAGCAGACCGAAGATCTGGGTTCTCCCGCCGGGACCTATGTTCTCGGGTATTCCTACTTTGCTCTTCAGAGCGAAATTGGGGATTTTCCCGCCGAGACCTATGCTGAACAGTATTTATACTTTGCTCAGAAGACCGAAGCTCTGGGTTTTCCCGCCGAGACCTATGTTCTCGGGTATTCCTACTTTGCTCTTCAGAGCGAAATTGAGGATTTTGTCGCCGGGTTCTATGCTGATTAGTATCTATGATCTGTTCAGCTAACCTTATTTCGGGATTTTCCCGCCGAGACCTATGCTGAACAGAATTTATACTTTGCTCAGCAGACCCAACCTCTTGATTTTGTCGCCTTGTCCTATGTTGAACTGTATTGGTACTTTGTTCTGACAGGCAGACTTCTGGATCTAATCTGCGATTAGCATGGCTTTGAATATTATGTGATTGCTCACTAACTCTATATAAGGAGTTAGCCCGAAGAATCTGCATACGTCTTCTATTTTCAAGTCGACTTTGTACAACAGATCTTTTATTTAATCTAGGCATAATTTCTTAAAATTAAATCTTACTAAAGAAAATAAATAATTTAGTCTTAATCTATTAAAAGAAGTGTGTATATACTTTTTGATTTTTCTTCCGAATGACTCCTGTGTTCTCTTTTTAGGGTAACTTGCTGGTCTTCTTTCAGTCTTCTTTTCAAGTGGATGTTGATATAGTTTCGTTGTATATTTTATTATATTGATATGATTGATGATGCACTACTATGGTAAATTTTCACTTAATTAATTAAAACTTCAGCTAAAAATGTAGACTTCACTACTCAAATTATTTAGTGTAACTGAAAGTATAAACATCTAGCATAATACATATATATTGTATTATACATATATAGTACATACAAATATATATATGTTAGAAATTAGTAATTTGCTTAATAGCCTTGAAAGTATTTACACGGAAAACTCTACGTAAATTGCATTTTTTAATTCTTTCTGAAACAAAGGAGTTCATCTTCCCCAAATGTTCGCTCGCGAAGGCTAAACTAGGTAGAAATTTGTGAGAACAAGTTTGAGTTGTTATGAATAGACTTTTGTTTTAAAAATTATTTAATAACATTTGAGTAAGGGGATTTTCAGCCAAATACATTGACAACAATTTTAAAGAATAAATACTAATTCCCATTAAATATATATGCTAAATATTGTAAATTATTACGTCAATGTGCACATCTGTGTCTTAATACCAAAACCTTCCATAAGCTATCTATAGTGCTTTGTAAATCGCTATTTTTTCCCAAAAACCAAATTAAAACAATTAACAATAATTTCAATTTAATTTGACTGAGGTTGAAGATTAGCTCAGTTTAACATTTAAGCGTCGCATTTGGTCCATCTGAAAGCAGGTTTTCTAATTGCATGCCTTTGATACTAGACTACTATTAATTTATATATCTATCTGATTTTATATTTTATATCTGTATATCTTACTGATTTTCAAATATAGTTGGATTTTACATGCGCCTAAAAAATTTAATGTATAATATATTCTTATTATATTTTAAAGATATCTTAGGAAGTACGCAATATATTCGGCGTAAAGTAAAAAGTAAAGGCAGAAATCGTGTTGTTACATATGTATGTATATGGGGGCCAACACGTTGACTAAAGTATGAACATATTTCCATGCAAATTTATTAAGGTAATTCAAAATTTGACCAATATATTCGGCACAAAGTCCACTAGAATTGTGAAAATCAAATAAGAGGTATGTGGGGAAAGAAGAAATATTGGCTTGATCTTGCCCATTTTTGGCACAGACGAACACTGTTGGAAGGAACACATCTCCTATGAATATGTTTAGAATATTTGAGATATTTACCGATATTTTCAATAGAACGGTCTGATTTCGGTGATTTTTATTCGGGCTATGCTACACTAGAAATACAGTATTTGTGCAAAGTTTTGGTCCGTTATCTTCTCTGGTGTTAAACTCATATACTATAACGTGAACGAATCAGATGGACTTCAAAATTATGGTATATGGAAAGTAGGCGTAGTTGTGAATATATTTTGCCCAATTTCGAACCATAGATGCTACGGAAATGGTTCGAACCTAATTTCGCTGAATTTGGTAGAGTAGTTTCTGAGATATGGTTTTAGACCCATAAGTGGCAGAGACACGCCTATTTTAAATTTGAATGTAACCCCTCTGTGTCATCTTTGCCATGAAATTAAGGTTTATTGTGTTTTTCCTTACTAAATTAAAGCATTTTTAGTAGATTTCAACATAACATTTGTATGGCAGGTGGGCGTGGTTATAATCCGATTTCCTCCGTTTTAAGATAGTACCTTCAAGAAATTACTTCTGAAAGTTTCGTTAATATAGCTTTAGTAGTTTACGAGATATTTGCAAAAACTTAGTAGCGGCGGGACCATGCCCACTTTTGCAAAAAAAAAATACATCCGAATATGACCCTTCCTAGTGCGATCCTTTGTACCAAATTTTACTTTCATATCTTTATTTATGGCTTAGTTATAGCTCTATATAAGTTTTCGGTTATCGCCATTTTGTGGGCGTGGCAGTGCTCCAATTTCGCCCATTTTCGAACTTAACCTTATGGTGCCACCAAATACGTGTACCAAGTACCAGACAGACATCCGGGATTTCAACTCTACTCGTCACCCTGATCACTTTGGTATATGTAACCATATATCTGATGATATATACCGTTATTAGCAACTTTATTGCGAGAGTATAAAACTGATGCCCTCTGAATTACTTGAAAATATCTGAGAGATTTACCGATATTTTCGGTGAAAAATTAAGTTAGGATAGGTTAGGCACTGAGTTCTTCGTGTTCGGTATCAGGGATCTTGAAAAGTTATAGTCCGATCACGACATTTTTCCACAAGGTATACCTCAGCTCAAATACCGTATTTGTGTAAAGTTTTATTCCGCTATCGTCATTGGTTCCTAATGTATATATATTATACAGAGAAGGCATCAGATGGAATTCAAAATAGCGTTATATTGGAAGAAGGCGTGGTTGTGAACCGATTTCACCCATATTTTGTACATGTCATCAGAGTCTTAAGAAAATATTATATACCGAATTTCATTGAAATCGGTCGAGTAGTTCCTGAGATATGGTTTTTAGTCCATAAGTGGGCGACGCCACGCCCATTTTCAATTTTTAAAAAGCCTGGATGCAGCTTCCTTCTGCCATTTCTTCCGTAAAATTTAGTGTTTCTGACGTTTTTGGTTAGTCGGTTAACGCATTTTTAGTGATTTTCAACATAACCTTTGTATGGGAGGTGGGTGTGGTTACTATCCGATTTCTTCCATTTTTGAACTGTATATGTAAATACCTGAAGGAAACGTTTCTGTAGAGTTTGGTTGACATAGCTATAGTAGTTTCCGAGATATGTACAAAAAACTTTTTAGGGGGCGGGGCCACACCCACTTTTCCAAAAAAATTACCTCAAAATATGCCCCTTCCTAATGCAATCCTTTGTACCAAATTTCACTTTAATATCTTTATTTATGGCTTAGTTATGACACTTTATAGGTTTTCGGTTTCCGCCATTTTGTGGGCGTGGCAGTGGGCCGATTTCCCCATCTTCGAACTTAACTTTCTTATGGAGCCAAGAAATACGTGTTCCAAGTTTCATCATGATATCTCAATTTTTACTCAAGTTACAGCTTGCACGGACGGACGGACAGACAGACATCCGGATTTCAACTCTACTCGTCACCCTGATCACTTTGGTATATATAACCCTATATCTGACTCATTTAGTTTTAGGACTTACAAACAACCGTTATGTGAACAAAACTATAATACTCTCTTTAGCAACTTTGTTGCGAGAGTATAAAAACGGGTTTTCCCATCCAACGGATCGAACAAATTGAAACCAATCACGAGGATGGTGTATTTTTATTAATGTTTTTTGCGATTAGTGCATGGTCGCTATCACACTCTATGTGAGTGTGACCAGGCACTAAGAATTTGTGATCTATAGTAGTTATATTGCTGTCCATTTGCGCAAAAATTTCAAACATTGTTGCAAACGTAACTATTTTTATTTTGACCTGGGCAGCAATCACTATAAAAAACCGCATGTTTTGTATTATTTTAAAGATGGTTAAAAACACAGGAAGCAATCTCATTTCCTCCTCTTTTTGCTAGAGCTTCATGCCACATACATATGTACAACATATTGCTTGATTGGTCTCAAGATCATGAACAGTTAAATTGAATGTCCATAATAGTCGTTTGTAAAAAGACAACATTGGTGTTGGCAGGCATTGCTGAAGATCAAAACAAAACAACTTAAGTGAAGCAACATTCATAGCTTTTGCCTTATCAACTTTCTTCGCGTCATATGCTTGTTGTGCTTCACTTAGATGATGTGCTTGTTCTGTTTTTAGAGAATCAAGCTCTTCAGGTGTAGCAACTGTTACCTTATGTTCAAGTAAGTCGCATTTGTGACAAGTATCAAGCTTGGGTTTTTTAAATTTCAATCCCATTTGATTAGATTTTTATGAACTGTTCTGACTCGCACAAAGTAAATCTATTCACTTCTAAAAAACAGTTGTAAGAATAATCTCTTCTTCTTGGATTTACAGCAGACTTAAACCGCTTAATAGGTAGGTAGGTAGGTAGGAGTGCAGCCCTATCGGGCTCAATTAGCACTGATGTGCTATTTTGGTACACTATTCGTAGAAACCTCCTTTGTCTGCTATTACGTTTCACCTACTCTCTCAAACCATTTTGAGATTTCAATGAAACTACTTATGTCCGATATGCTTTTGGTGGAAATCCATTCAAGATTTGGTGCTTGGGGGACTCCGAGTGCTTTGTGTCGGATCTGTGCTAGAGCCGGGCATTCGCAGAGAAAGTGGAAGATTGTTTCCTTGTTCCCTGCTACTCCGCAGTCACGGCAGATGTCGTTGTTGGGCATACCCATTTTGGACGCATGTTCCCCAAATGGCCAGTGTCCGTTGTGGTAGCTGTTATTCTGTAAATACTTCTTCATGACCTATTTAATAAGTCGTTGAATCTTTTCCTGTCATATGTTGGCCATAATTGTTTTGTTATGACGCATTTTGTAATGTTTTTCCATCTGTGATTTGCAACTTGTTGAAATTGTCTATTGATCTCTCCTTTGATCGATCCTAGCGGGCTCGGTATTAGCACCGCCTCGGATTCGTTGAGGAAAGCTCCCGCCTTTGCCAACTCATCTGCTTTTTCGTTACCGAAAATGTTCCTGTGGCCGGGAACCGAGATCAAGTTTAGTTGGAGCTTGTCTTTTATTGAGTTTAGTGCTCTCTTGCAGTTTTGAACTATACTGGAATTTGTCAAGGGTGAAGACAGTGCCAGGAGGGCCGCCTTGCTACCGTAAATATAGTTGCTTTATGTATATTCCCGTGGTTTTCTAATAGAACTTCGCAGGCTTTTTCTATGCCTAGAACTTCTGCTTGGAAGATGCTAGCCGAGTTCGGTAGACGTATAGAGAGAGATATGCCCAGATCAGCGGAGAATACCCCCGTGCCCACTCCGCAGTCCATTTTGGACCCGTCGGTATAGACTGAGGTGGTATCCTCCTCTGTTATTGGACCTCTTCTCCATTCTCGTCTAGATGGTACTTCACCTGGAAGTGTCTATTGAAATCCAGCTTTGGGAGAATGTAGTCTGATTTATTAATAGTGAGCTTGTTTAGAATTACACTATGTCCGTAGTTCTGCTGATTCCAACCTCCCAATTCTTTTATTCTTATCTCATGACCTGATTGCGCCCGTAACACCCGCACATGCTGCCCTTTGTATTCCATTTAATTTTCTAATGTTGTATTGTTTGTTTAGCTTTGGCCACCATACCAGAGCTCCATATCAAGTATCCACATGATTATACTTGGTTTGAGGCCCCAATTCTTGTTGACGATTTTCTTACAAGTATAGTAGGCCATGTATGCTTTGTTTATTCTTTTTTCTATGTTTATTTTCCAGGACAGTTTGGTGTCAATCACCACCCCCAAGTATTTAGCTGTTGGGGATAGGGTGAGTGATGTGCCGTTTAGTACCGGAAGTTGAAATGTAAGATTTTCCCCCGTTTCTCAGCTGCTTTGCAAGTTTCCTTGACGATACTGCATTATTCGCACCGCTTGATGTGTTTTTCTAAAATTAACTTTTAATACATAATTTCAAGCAATAAATGTGTAAGATCACAAAACTATTTACAATATCATGATTAGTATCACTTAAAATTGAATTCTGATCAACATCATTTGCACAAGAATTAGCAACTGCTGCATTTGCCGTATTATTAGTTTGAGCTCGATATTCGTATTATTGTTAGTACATAAAGTATCAATAAATACAACTTGTATTTCAGTATTATTATCAGCACATGTATTATCGCTTAATAAAGCATTTAATAACTTTGAAGAAACACTTTCGTTAAAAATATTATTATCCATTTTTCTACGACACTACTCGCGCCAGCACTGTCTACAAACTGAACACAACAACTTATGTTTGCAAAAAAATTCCGTAAGCACACACTAAAAACAACCTACATGCAGTTAAAGTACTGTTATATTATAACGGCACTTTAACATATGTAATAGCCTTAGTAGAGTTAACATGTTTTGCAAAAATAAAGATTTCAAATACCGTAAAAATTAAATTTTATTATAAGAACGTATGTTCACTTAAGTAGACAAAACTAAAGCAGGTCGTTGTAATATAAAAGCTTAGTTAAATATAAGTTTTTTTTTATGAGCTATAATTTGAATGGGCTGTTAGTTATTCAACTTAAGTGAGTATAAGTTTTAATGCACAAACATTTTAATATTGATTAAACTACCTTTAAAAAAAAATTAAGTGGAATTAAGATGTTGTGGCTAATGTAATATATTCCAAAAAGACTTAAGTTAAAATGTTAATGCGTATAACTTCATCAAAAATAACATTATGTCATTGAAATTCGGCTGAGTGCTAGAACATGAAGAGGAGAATTAAAATATGCAATAAAATCAAAGCACTTATGTCAACTTAAGCCATTATTATTTATTGCCACAAATATTAATTGCTTCTTGATTTGTATACTGGAAAGTAAAAGAATTAAGTGGAATTTAAAATTGTGCTATGTAGGAAGTAGGCGTGGTTATTGTCCGATTTCAAAAATTTTCACAAAGTGACATACGAATATGAAAAGAATGCCACATTCCAAATTTTCTAAACCGGTCAGTCGGGTCCCGAGATATGGGATTTCACCACGCCCAAAAAGTGGGCAGTGCCCGCTTTAAATTTTTTCGCTTTAAATAGTTTTGAACAGTACCGTTATATGGGGAATAAGCGGGGTTTTTATCCGTCTTCACACTATCGGTAAAAGTACTTGTAATATTCGTGTTGGGCGAATTTGGTTTTTATAGCTTAAGTGGCTTAGGATATATGTATGTACATTAAACATATTAGAGGGCGGCGCCACGCCCACTTTCTAACAATTTTTTTTCCACAGGTGCATCTTGCCACTTATATCTCCTGTGCCAAACTCCAGTTTTATATCTTAATTTAGTCCCTTCTCACTTATGATACTTTATATGTTTTCGGTTAATGGCGATTTGTGGGGGTGGCAGTGGTCCGATTACGCCCATCTACGAACTCGAATTTTGTTTTGTACTAAGGACTTCTAAACCAAATTTCATCAAGATATCTTAATTTTTACTCAAGTTCAAGCTTGCGCGGACAGGCAGTCAACCGGATTTGAACTTTTCTCGATTAGTTGTATGTGATA